>CAKOAT010100822.1:48556-92427 GCA_932364175.1 Eruca vesicaria subsp. sativa | reverse complement strand
TTTTCTATAGGATCTACCGGTTAGACACAACTTAGACGTTATGCACGTGGAAAGAAATGTTGCTGCAAGCCTTATAGCAACATTGTTGCATTGTGGAAAATCTAAAGACGGTCTTAACGCGAGGAAAGATCTGGAACTGCTTGGCATTAGGAAGGATTTACATCCTCAACCCCGTGGAAAAAGAACATACCTTCCTCCAGCTCCTTGGTCTCTGTTCAGTAAAGAGAAAAAAATATTCTGCAAGCGGTTATCAGACTTCAGAGGTCCGGATGGTTATTGCTCAAATATATCAAGGTGTGTGAAGTTGGAAGAATCTAAGATCTCAGGGTTAAAAATCACATAATTACCATGTCTTGATGCAACAGCTTCTTCCGGTTGCTATCAGAGGTACAACTGAGTCTTTAAACTTTGTATTAGTCAAGATTTAGATGTCCTGAATCTATTTTCCATTTATAATTTGGACAGGGTTATTACCTAAAGGTGTTAGGATAGCTATTCGACGCCTGTGTGCTTTCTTCCATCATCTCTGTCAGCGGGTAATTGATGTAGAGAAAATTACAGCAATGGAGGAGGAAATTGTGGAAACACTCTGCATGTTTGAGCGTTTTTTTCCTCCAAGTTTCTTTGATATAATGGTGCATTTGGTAGTTCATCTAGGCAGGGAAGCTCGGTTATGTGGACCAGTTCATTTTCGTTGGATGTACCCATTTGAGAGATTCATGAAGGTGCTGAAAGACTTTGTAAGAAACCTTGCAAGGCCAGAGGGTTGTATGCTGAAGCGTATCTCGCAGAGGAATGTGTTAGGTTCTGCAGTCACTTCTTGAAAAAAACAACAAGTTATGAGGAGAAACCTTATAGAAATGCTGAGTTCGAGAGTAGCTCTATTCTTGAAGGTCGTCCAATATCTGCTGGCACTTGTAGTGTCCTTTCTGAGAAGGATATGAGCATTGTACATCTTGCTGTGATTCAGAATATGGCTATCGTCGAACCTTATGTGGAGTAAGTCTTTCAAAGCTACTTGATGTTTTGTAGTTACTGCGGTTTGTTAGTTTATCAAGTTGCTAATACTCTATTTGAATCCTTTTGAAGCATGCATGTACAGCATCTACAAGACACTAATGAAAAATGTCGACGTGATGCAACAACATTATGGAGAATGCATTCACAGAAATTTGCTTCTTGGTTAAAAGACCAGGTAATTCTCATAATATGAGCAACAATTTAGTTTCCTGGGTTTGGCTATAGATATGTATTGACACAACATATTTTGTTATAGATACCAATTAGCCCAGAGAATCACGACGAGACACTGAAATGGCTGGCCTACGGACCTCGTGTTAGCTTTAGGTCTTACACTGGTTACATAGTTAATGGGCTGCGGTTCCACACGATTTCAGTTGACAGACAAAGCCAGAACAGTGGTGTTCTATATGAGGCAACAACTATGTGTAGATCAAGTGCAAAAGATACTTCGCAGATGGTTGATTTGGTTACATACTATGGCAGAGTGTTGGAGATTCCGCTGATCGATTACAATACTTTTTACATTCCTGTATTTCGCTGTCAGTGGGCAAATATAGGAAACGGAGTGAAGGTAGAAGAAGGCTTCACACTAGTCAACCTCAACCAAAGTCAAATGGCTTATGCTAGAGATCCATACATCCTCGCCTCACAAGCAAAGCAAGTCTTTTACTCAAGAGTAGATGAGTCATCAAGTTGGTATGTAGCTATGAGAGGGCCTACAAGAAGATACCGTTAGGAAGATGCTGAAGATGGACATTTGGATGTTGGTCCAATGCCAGCAGTTGTGGCCATGGATGTTGATGACTTAGTTGATGAATCTAGAAATGCCCGAGCTGACTGTGAAGGAATATATGTTTGAAAAGGAGAAGTTGAGATTTTTTGGATGATGGCCATAAGTTGTGATTTTTTGGATGATGGCCATAAGTAGTTTGTTTTTGTTTATATTGGAGAAGTTGGGATTCCAGATTCCTGCCCATAATCTGATTTTTTGTGTTTATTGGAGAAGTTGGGATATAAGACAATGGGCAGGAATCTGTGTATGTGAATTGTGTTATGGAATTATCTACTTCTGATCAGTTGCTTTGAGTGTGTTTTGCGTGTTGTTTGTTTGTGTTTTGGAATTATCCAATTCTTGTTTGTTGTTTGTTTCTTACTTCTGACTTTCTTTGGGACTTACCAACTCTTTTATATTTCAGGTGAACTACGATGGGAAACTAGAGGAACAAGCGTGTTACCAAGCGTGTGAATAAGCGTGCGAAGAAGCAGAAAAATGTAGAAATGGAGGTTTCAGATGAAGAGCAATTCCTCGAACATGTAACAACCAGAGTAGTTTCAGATGAAATGGAGGAAGAAGCACATGAGTTGGGGGAGGAGAATCAGAATGAAATGGAGGAAGAACCACGTGACTTGTGGGAGGAGATTCAGAATGAAATGGAGGAAGAAGCACATGACTTGGGGGAGGAGAATCAGAATGAAATGGAGGAAGAAGCACATGACTTGGGGGAGGAGAATCAGGACGAAATGGAGGAAGAAGCACAGGACTTGGAGGAGGAGAATTAGAACGAAATGGAGGAAGAAGAGGAAGCTGTGGCTGGAGCTGATGGAGTGCAGACTCAGACTGACACAGCTAGTACATCACAGCGTAAAAGACGTCGAGGACCTACAAAGATGAAACACATTACCAAGGATCGAACTGCATGGCAACATGTCGACTTCACAGATATGGGGGATCCCTGTGGTCCAGGTTCAGTACTGTTATCCTCCTACTTGGGTCCCTTAGTTCGTGAACATGTGCCAGTGATCATTGATAACTGGAGACAAGTCAGTGAAGAAATTAAGACTGTGCTTTGGAAATCTATTGAGGTAAACATAAATTTTTTTTACATTTAATTCCATCCCATTTAACTTGTATTTGAATGTGTCTCATTGCTGACTACAGATGAGGTTTGATTTGGACGAAGACTTCAAAAGGCTGTTGTGTTTAAACAGATGGGATGTTTGTGGAGAGCATCAAAATCACGTCTGGAAACATCTGTTAGGAAAGCTCCAACTATTAAAGCTAGGATGACCCTGCACCGAACAATGTAACCATAGCTGAATGGCGTAAATTCGTCAAAGAGAAGACCAGTAAAGCCTTTAAGGTTGTCAGCGACTCTTACAAAGAAAGAATACAGAAGCAGATTCCTCACACCTGCGGCCGTAAAGGCATGGTGAGGCTGAAAGAAGATTTGGTAAAGTCTAGCGAAGATCCGACAAAAGTGTCGAGGCTACGAGTTTGGGTGAAATCACAAACAAAGAAGGATGGTACTCCTGTCAATGTTAATGCAGCTGAAAAGATTGTAAGTTTTAATCTTTCATACTGCTTCCAAGAACTTGGATTGGCTGGTTGCTGCATTGTGGTTATTGAAATTTTAATGTGTTTCCAGAGAAAGGCATCAGAGATCGAACTTGAGGGTCATGCCGATTCAACGACAACGAATCCAAAGCACGATTTGCTATCTCAGATATTGGGACCTGATCAACCTGGGCGGTTGCGGGCGATGGGCAGAGGCATTAGCATGACCAAATTGAATTGTTTACAGGTTAGGGACAGCTATATCACTGCAATGGAACAAAAACAGGTGTCTCTGCAGGAACATGTTCATGATTTACAGAAGGCCCTTCGCAGAATGAATAATCAGGGACCTGCAACTGATGTCAGTGAATACCAGGTATGAATTTACTTCATCTGCCTTACTCTATCTCATGAATTGTATATATGAATTGGTTTGACATTGCTTGTTCTTCATGTAGAGTGTAAATAATACCAGATCACTTCCCAAGTGTTATCTGGTTGACTGGGCTTCTGTCGATGATAAAGTAGCTGAGGGACGGGTCGTTTCAGCTGAAGCTGATGAGTTAGTTAATGGGATTCCTTTAGGGCCTCACGCGGTGAAGGTTTTAGTTGAAACTGCAATAAAAGCAGACACCTTTTTATGGCGCCCTGCACAGAATATGTTTACTTTGGAGGATGCAGTTGGCGAAATGATTGCATGGCATTCTGATCACTATATTGTTGCAACAGCATGTCTCATTCCAGAGGACAATGCTCCTAACGTTAAGTTTCTTCTCCCTCTGTAGCTAATAATGTTTTTCCTCTATACATGAGTTTGATTCTGAGTCCTTTTTATTCCATGTCTTTGTTGTCTTTCGCAGAGTCCTTCCATAGGTTCAGTTAACAAATGCAAACTCATGGACTATATACAGAAGGAGGAAGTGGTTGTTGTAGGCCGATGGGAGACAAAAGAACCAAAATCAATGGTCAATGGACTTCCTCTTGGTCCTAATGCAGTAAAAGTGTATGTTGATGAGGTACTAAACCCAACGACATACATATGGAGGCCTACAATAGGAAAGTCAACTATGGAGGATTTTATGAACTGTTATGTAGCATGGCATGCAAATTGCGTTGTGTTTGAGTCAGATATAACAGATTCTCCTCGTCATCAACAATCAGATTCTAAAGCAGTGAGTTCATCTTCTAAGAATCAGAAGTCTCCATTAACTCCACCAGCTCCTAAGAAACGATTTACTCCAGCATCTCCTCTTCACAGATCTGAGGTACTTTCTTTTCTTCAATTAGTTGATTTGTTATGGGATGATGCTTGAATTTTGGCTTCGATTTTGCTTTGTGTGATTCCAGCGTAACAAATTCAAGCCAAATAAAAAAATACAGCTGCTGGATCTGTCTGGAAACAATGTGGTTGTCGCTGAAGGACGTTGGTCTTCGAGTAATCCTGAGCATCTTGTCCACTTTCAGGCATTGGGGCTTGGTGCTTGTAGAGTCGTTGTGGATGTTGTGAAGGTGAAAGATGCAGCTGTGTGGAGGACTTCATCGGAGATCGAGTATATGGAAGATGCACTTGGCAGCTGTCTTGCTTGGCCAGAGGATAAAATTATAACGGTGAGTGTTGTGTTTATTTTGCGTTCTTTCTCACATGTTCTCTTGCATCAGTATGAAAATGTGAAACTAAGGTTATATGTCTTTCTTTACAGGTTTGACAAAAGACGAAAAGGAGCATCGTGACTTGGTGTTTCCTGTTTAGTTAAGTTCTTGTTCTCATAAATGACTTGGTGTTTGCTGTTTCAGAACATGGCTTTTGTATTTCAATGACTCGGTGTTTCTCTTTTTCATGTACCGGTTGGATAAATTAATCTATGTATGGTTTGGATGATTTAGCTAAATTAAGACTTTATGATATTGTGTTTGATCCATTTTATCATTTCAATTTTACAACGGCCCAATAAACTAAATGTCCATATGTTGTTTCAGCTAGGAAATCACTATTTTTAGTTTAGGGTTTAAGTTTAGGGGTTAGGATTCTCATGTTTTTTAGTGATTAGGTTTACAGATTTCTTATAAGGTTTATTCTACTTATAGTTTTGAGGTCTTTTTAAATATACTATAACACACACTAAGACAAAATTATATGTTAATCACAAAACATATGATGTAGTTCCCCTTTCCACATTATCTTTGTTGTGAAAGGGTTAGCATATGTAGAGTTGAGTTTCAGGGTTAGGGTATATTGGTGTAGTTAAAGTGTTTTGTGGTTTATATGTTGAGAAATTGATGCTAAAATTAGTTTTATATTTTAAATTCATGACTATATATTTTTACTAATTTTTACTAATTTTTAAAATAATTTTAAATACCCAGAAACATAATTTCTCTTCTTCTTTTAATAGCCATCGATCTGATATAAGATCAAAGGTCCACAATCCACCATCCACCATCCATCTATCCTCATCCTCTCTTCCTATTGGTTGATTATTTTAAGGCAAGGATCCTAATCTTGTTCGTTCGTTAATGTAAATCTAACGGTTCACAATTGTTTTTCTCTTTTATCTCCTTCGTTCTCTCTCAGAAAGTACCCCCACCGCAAACTAGGTTACAGAGTTATCTCAAACAACCGAAATTCTCTCTGTGCCACCACGAGCCCACGTCGACCCACCACTAATCACTGTCTACACATCGATTCCATCTCAAACAACCATGATTTAAGCAACCTCGATTTCTCTCTCTGGGTTTCCATCGAACTCATCAATATCAACTCTAATTAAAAAGGTAACAACTCTTAACAGATCCTTAAAGATTCGAAGCCTTACATATCTGGGTTTGGAACTTCTTCAAAGGTCAGAGATATTCGATTTCCATTTATTCTTCTTCAAATGTCATCTTCGATTAATTATTTCTTCTTCAAATATATGTGTATTGTAACCACATAGATCTAACTACTGTTAAGTTTTCATTTTAAGTTTAGATATTCATAATCAAATATCAATTAAAGTTCTAACTTGTGTTAACTTTACAGTCTAGAAACTCTAATGGAAGGAAGGNGATATTCGATTTCCATTTATTCTTCTTCAAATGTCATCTTCGATTAATTATTTCTTCTTCAAATATATGTGTATTGTAACCACATAGATCTAACTACTGTTAAGTTTTCATTTTAAGTTTAGATATTCATAATCAAATATCAATTAAAGTTCTAACTTGTGTTAACTTTACAGTCTAGAAACTCTAATGGAAGGAAGGACGATCATCGTATGTGTACTGCCGGCATCTGGAGTGAGACCACAACTACTCCAAAAACAAAAACCACAACGAGGACAACAACGAGAACAGTCCTCGGGCGGGAATGATGTGGAGGAGATAACCGCAGCAGAGTTCAGGGGCGGGAATGATGTGGAGGAGATAACCAGAGCAGAGTTCAGACACTCTCTTCGCTATTTGACCCGCATTGAGGAACCTGAAGAAGACATCGACCCAATGTTCAGAAACTCGTCTCTTATGAGACACCGACAACAAGCACAAGGACAGTCCTCACGAACCAAGTCTGGCCGTCATTACTAATTGTTGTTTATGTATGTTGTTTATGTATGTGTTTCTTTGCCATATGATGAATCAATTGTCAGCACATTATAATGCTTTTTTCATATTTCTACTTTGGTTACAATTACTAAAAGAGCTAATTTTGATTTCTCCTTTTTACAATATTTTCCATATCTATAACCAGGGGCGAAGCCACGTTGAGAGGTATGGGTGCACGTGCACCCTTAATCATTTAGAAACTAAAGTTTTTTACAATGAACATGTGAGTGCTCATTGGAATATCGGCTATGTTGCACCCATAGCTTTCAAGGGACCCGGTTTCGATGCTCCACTGTTTCAAGTTTTAGCATTATTTTTGGTTTATATTAAATACTGTGCACCCACTAAAAGAAGACTCTGGCTTCGCCCCTGTCTATAACCCAAAAAAATAAAAATAAATTCAGTAAATCAAACCGACAAATGTGTCAATATAGAAAAAATCGTATATTCAGTGCTAGCTATGAATATAAACTTCCTAGCACGAGAAAAACGCTGTATTATAATTTTCAATTGCATACACAATTTGCTATTAAAGGTCCAGAAATCCAGAAGATATTGAGTTACAAAAAAGTATTCCATGACAAAAAAACATAGTCATAAGAAAATATTTTACGGCACACAGAAAGTGCCACAGAAAAATTTAAAATAGCGAAAATCACCTGCTATAAATAAGTTTAAAATAACAAAAAAGAAATGCTATAATATCTCTACATTGTTACAGCTCGCGAAAAACGCTACGGTAGGGGGGTCTATTATAGCTGCGGCTGTCACGGCCTTCTTCGAAACGCTATAAAAACGATATGATAGCGTTATTCTGGTGCTACTAATACACATATTTGTTGTAGTGTTTTGCTCTTCTCGGCTTCCTTTTAAGAATATCAGCTAAGATCGGACGACGATCCGAACCCCAAAGCCTCATATATTGAACTTTGGAATGCGGGAAACTCTCATGCCAGTTCTCATTATCAACAGCCCTATCAAGGCGACAACTAACGGTAGTATTTCCTGCTCTTCTTCCTACCTAGGAAAGCATGTTCCCTGTGAAAGGAAAATCCAGCATACCACAATCACTCAGCATTTGCTTAAAGAGTAGAAATGAACTATCCGAGCGTTGTCTGACTCCTTCCTTTTCTTTGTGACAGGTTATTTCATTAAAGTCACCTATCATAAACCAAGGTCCATTTCTAGTTGTTGAGAAACGCGTAAAGCGTTCCCGGACTAAATCTCTTCTTTCAAATACAAGATCCCCATAAACAAATGTCATATAGACTTTTATTCCATCAATGACTGCCTCAATGTCAATCATTCTGTATTTGAAAATAAAACATTAACTTGAAAATCATCCATATAAAAAAGTGCTAAACCTCCGCTGAGACCAAGTGGCTCAACGGTAAACAAACGATCATATCCTAAGTTGGCCTGAATGTCTTGCAACAGAAGCCTCCTATTCTTCGTCTCAAAAAGAAACACAAGTCCTGGGTGATGCTTCTGACACATCTCTGTAAGACGTCGAACTGTGAGGTTATTTCCTACCCTCGACAGTTCCAACTGATTGTCTTCATGGATGAAGGGGGATGGGTTTTTGGATCCCATCGAACCATCCTCTTTGTCATCTACATCCCTTACTTTCTTAGAACTGTTGCGAGATTGCCTTGGCATGTCTTTGCCTTCTTGCGTATGAGCAGAAGACTTGGCTGATCGAATGTGTGGCGATCCCCTACGGAGGAACTCTGTCTTTATTGGTTTGAATCCCCAGAGGATTCCCTCTTCTACTAGGCCTTGGCTTCCTCGCCCTTTGTAGCCTGCTTTGCTTCCACCTTCAATTCCAATAGCTCCTCGTCAAAGAGATCATCACATCCCATCAAGTTGTCACCGTCCCCATTCTGGATCTCCATATCTTGAAGCGCATCAAGAACTAGATTATCTCCTAGGCAGATGTAGATAGTTGTGGGGAGAAAGTGAGAGAACGTGCAATATTTTTTGTTCGGATGGTGACGTTCTCCTCCATGCTACGTAGAGCCAGTGAAACAATAGAGCTCGCAAGACGCTTGTGCTCGGTACCAGCTTTATGACGATGAGAAGATTCCTCGGTATGCATCCTTGACTTGTTATCTGATGCTTGTTCATAAGGAACAATAGCATGAGCAGCGTCATCTTCATTTTTCCTCGAGTACCGTTCTGTCCCCACTTCTCTTTTTGCCCTCCAAGTCTTGTTTTCACGAGCGTAAGGCTTAAACCGTGAGTCTCTATTTCTTGTCGTTCTTAAGTCTCCATCCCACTCCTTGACATGGTTACCATAACGTCTACCATGGTTATGCTCGTGTGTATGCCGTGATTGGTAGGCCTTCCCATCAGGGTCCTTCCTTCCATATCCATTGCGTGAATCCTGAAGTCGATTCCTTATGTCATTAAATCGGTTGCGGTATTGATCAGAACGTGTTATTGCAGTATGATGACCATCGTCTTGTTCCATTCTCCTCTCCCCCTTGTTGATCTCCTGTTTTATACCTGCCAACGAATGTGTGGCCGAAAAGTCATGAGGGACTTGAACACGCGAGAATACACCTCCTCTAGTCGATCCTGCTCCAGTTGTAGGTTCTATTGAAGGGCAGTACCCTTTCTCATGCATCATAAGGCCGCATATGGTGCAATGCTTGAAAAGCAGGCCATATTTGAATTCGATAGTGACTTCTTCTCCGTCTGGACTTTAAAATTTCCTTTTAAACTTCAATGGCTTCCTTGAGTCAATGTCAATCAACAAGCGTCCTTCCGAGAGATCCACTGCGTCAACATGACCGAGGCAGCCTCCAATGTTTCTTAAATTTCTGTCTGGCCACACGTGTAGAGGCATCCCAATAAAAGTAACCCAAAAAGGAATAATCCAAGGGTAATCATCATGAACTATTGGCTCCCATCGCACCAATACGAACATGCAGTAATTAAAATGAAACGGACCCTGCCTGAGCACAAAGTTTAAATCTTCTTCAGACTGAAAGTTCAGTAAGAACTTTCCATTCCCTAGGTCATTTGCCGTAATTCGCTCCTCAATACCCCACTGCGTTGGCATTTTCTGAATGAGCTTTTCAACGTTTTTTTTCTTAGGATTGAGTATCTTCCCAATCAGTGACATCCGGTATTCTTTTATTACAAATGCCTCATCTTGTTCTGTAAGTTTTATGGGCTCATCATCATCCTCATAGAGGATCCCTTTGCCCTTTATATCCTTCATATGAGCAGACCTCGATCTATCATACGATCCCATATCGGTCCCCAAAGGAAGATCCGATGAATGATCTTGCGAATCAAGAGCAAAAGGCCAATGATTGATCTTTCACATAAGAGCGAGTAGCGTCTTAACACTGGAATCGTAAACCACCAGTTAATGTAAATATCATGTGCTATTAAGGAACGACAAAGAGCGTATGTTGAATGTGAAACCAGAAACCCCACCAGATAACAACGAGTTATTCTGATCTGTCCTATAGATCCAACACCAAAGGGAAGTTTAGATCGCGGCTGGGAACATCTACTTCTCGTTGCTCGTGTTATGTATCTGTCTTTGGGATAAGAGTTTGTATTTTGTACAATTTTGCTTTTGAACATTACATTTCCAAGCCTAAGTTAAAAAAACATTGCAATTCCCTTCAGTACAAGAAAAAATATAATTCCCCGTATAAGCTTACGTGAAATGTTGTTTGAGTTGACTTGTTCTAGTAATCTTTTCACCGTGTAATACTTCTTAAGAAAAAGCTGAACCCTAATAATATATACTCCATCCGTTTCATATTAAATGTCGTTTTAGAAAAAAATTTCGTTACAAATTAAGTGTCGTTTTCGGTTTTCAATACAAAATTTATTAATCTATTCTGTAATTTATTTTTCTATTGGTTGAAATAAGGTTAGGTGTATAGGTAATTGTGTTTTTATATAGAAAATATGAAAATTTATTGTTTCCTTAATTCGTGTACCGAAGTCTAAAACGACACTTATTATGAAACAGAAGGAGTATCTAACAATACTAAAAGCAGAATATAAAAGATTCTGAGTGTGTCCACGTCAACTAAAAAAAACAGCCAGTAGAAAGCCAGGTTTTTGCCACGTCACATCCAATTTGGGTAATGTTGGGCTCTTTTTTTCCAGTCCGTTTGGTTTGATTGTCTGACCCATCAAAGGAGAAACTCTAAAAGATGAATGGGCGATGAATCCCTCCCCTCTCCCTTTTTGTGTTCTTCTTCGTCGTTTCTTATTCTCAACCGTCGTTTAAGCTTTTCAGAGGAGGATACTTCTTGTGAAGATGGCCGTTGAGTGAAGAATACGTGTAAGGACATACTTTCAGGACAGAAGTTCCACTAACTTGATCATCAGTTCCACCATGATGAAGCATCAGATAATCTGGAAGATTTGAATCCTTAAGAGTAGAGGAACAAGTAGCTCTTTGTGCGCATCTCTTGAATCTTGGAGCCTTTGTCAAACCCCTAACGATCCTCGAACTCGGCTTGTTGTTAACTCCATGACGAGAATCATGTTTCAGACCGGTTTTGTTCTTCTGGTTCTTTGTAAGATTTAGTCTACTCTTGTTCTCCTTCCTTGCCTCAGAGCTAGAGGTTCCCTTCATGAGTTAGGTGACATACCTGTCCCTTTAACAACAACAAGATCATGTTTCTTTGGTGTTGATTGGGGCTTACCTGGTTGAGAAACAGGACTGTCTATAACCTTTCTTTTAGGTTTGGTTCGCTTCTTCATCATCATCATCTCTGGTCCAAGGCTCTTCAGATGTTCTTGACCAAACCGAGTTTCAGGTTGGAGATTATAAGACTCGGTTTCTTGACAAGTCTTCCTCTAAACCATCTTCTGAAGTCTTGCTTTGCCTGAAGACAAAGCTATTGTTTGTTTACATCACTAAGAAGAAGAAAAAAAACGTAAGATTCTTTTTTGTTTTTTCATTGGTAGTAGGCTAAGGATACGTATGGGGTTCTGTCTTAGTGTCTTTAGAGCACCATTACTCCAGGTTCTCAAGGGGTTTCTGAACCTGGAGGGCCCACAAAAATCAAGAGAAACAATCAGAAAAAACCTGAGTTCAGGACCGAATTTGGTGGGTTTTGTGCCAATATTTTGCGAGAATTTTGTTTATAACTTTACGTGAATTTTGTTCAGACTTGAAATATTTTGAATACTTTGTGATTTGGACAAGCACTGATAAAGATATTGATTTTGGTCGGTCCATTTTTCTCTTTTATTATTGGTAGGAGGCAGAGGTGGCCCTTGGACCAAGCCCATCAAGCACTCGCTTGCGGCCGCCAAATATATATAAAATATGGTTAACTTAAACTAGTTACATCTTGTTTTTTTGCTATTGTCTGAAGTTCAAGTCTAAACCTCTCCTCAATTGATATCATCATTCTAATTCATATTACTTGAATCCCTTGTTTATTCTTTTCTATTTTTGTAACTAGAAACCAATTATCTTCTCTTCTTCTTGATCAAATGGTAATTCCATTATTCTGCAACATAATTGGTTACTATCATATTTTAAACATATTTTATCTTCTCGTGATAGTATATGTGTGTTTGTTCATAGTAACTAATATAGAGCCGTTTTGTTTAACACTTATTTTTTTAAATTCAAAAACGATTAGTAGAAAAAATTATGAACCAGCCTTTTTTTTTCTTCGCTTCTAGCCACCAAAAAGTCAGGACCGGCTCTCGTAGGAGGAGCCAACCTCTCCATGTAACAACGATTAGTGTGAATGTTTTCGTAAATTACGTATTTTCGTTATATAAACCCTACTTTTTTTTCATTTTCTATCATCGTTTTACATAAGATCAATTATATAATACGATTGGAAATATGATATCATTCCTTTACGATTAGTGTGAATGTTTTCGTAAATTATGAACTTTAAATTTTATAATTTATAAATGTATGAATTATGTTATTATATTTTAATTATGTGTATAACTTTACTTTTGTTTCTAATAGTCTTATTTATCTCATATATTAGATATAAGTATATTATTAATATATTTTATGTTTGTATCATTTAATAATTAATAATAGTTTCCTTTTCTATAAATAAATTATTATTTTCGCATTTTAAAATGATTTAAAATTTGATGATTATTGGACCTAAATACTTAAAAGTGTGTAAGTGTTATTTTTTTTTTAACTTTTATGTGTTTTATTTATTATAGCAAAATAAAATATTTATTTTGCAAACAATATTAGTATAGATTTTAAATATTTATCTTGGAACTTAGTATAAAATATATTTTTCATTTTCGTAATTTACGTATTTTTGTTATATTTTTTTTTTCAAAATATATTTGAATTAAAATTATTTTTGTTTCAATTAGACAGATAAATTTGGAATATATTAATCATTTTAATCTGAGGACCATATTTTATGAAGTCATAAATATTTTAAAGCTAATTTTAATCATATCTTTTTGACAATTTTGCAAGTCATGATTTATATAATGGGTATTGCAAATCAATGTTTTTTACAAAGTAATTGTAAAATCAATGTTTTGTCCGGATTTACCTAAAACCGGTTTTGAATTTAATATTAGAAATTACAAGATATAACTTAGACAAAATGTATGATGCAAACATATCTTTCTTAATAAGAAATATCACAATAATGAAAATTATTGACAATAACTTAAATAAATGCAACATTATTTTAAAATATTAAGAATGGTAAGTATAGGTAAAACAAAAAATTTCAAATACAAAGTTCAATAACAAAAGAGAAAAAGAACAATTTGTTGTTTTTTTTTTTGTTTTTTTTTTAATGTGGAAGCCCTCATGTTAAAGAAATTGATTTTAGCTGGCTAAGTTGAAGTGGAAAAGTATGTGAAAAATGTTCTAATCGTGAAAATGAACAGGAGCTTGAACTAGGAGAATAATCATTTTTGTCTAACCCAAAGATATTATGTTTGATTAGCTAGATTAAGAATAAATTATCAAGTTTTTTTTAAATCATCAATTCTTTAGATTTTCTTAAGGAAATAAATACGAATAGATTTTAGAGAATATTATTATTTTTGATATTTTATTTTGAATTTGTTAAGCTGCATAGAAATAAAAGTATTTAACGTGATTTCATGATTTTCTTAATGTATATACTCTTAGATTTATTTTTTCCACTTCTTAAACCCATAAAAAATAATAATACATTATTATAACCAAAAAATTGATAACCAGTACTTAAATTTTAACGTTAAAACAAAGTTTGAACTATACATTAATGTAGCCATATTTCCATAAAACTCAAATAAACGAGACAAATGAATAGTTTAATTTTAAATAGGATTTAGTAAAAAAATATTCAACATGCTAACCAGCTTCTATGTATATTATGATATTGAATTTAATAATTTCAAAATTGTAGTCACTAAAAACAATAGAAACTATAAATTTGTCTAATAATTTAAATAGCGTAAGTAGTTTAAATGTAAAAATATATATTCAAATACAAAATATAAAATAATCGAAATTAAAATTAAAATATATGTAAAAATCCGGGCGTAGCCCGGAAAAAACTCTCGTATATATAAGAAAAGGAAACGATGACTTTGTATATAAAAGATATATGACTTATATATACAATATTTGGATAAATAATTTTCTTGTACAAATGTTACAAAACAAAAGGAAACAAATATTACTGGTTCATTATGGTGAGTATGTTGAATATCATGGTTAGTTTGCTAGAAGAATTGAAACCGCAAAAGTGTTCGTAAGTCCACGCTTCTTCACGCAGGAATTTGTTATATGATATATATATTTTTCATATTTGTTTTTAATCTAAATGATTTTATTTTAATTATGTATGAAATACTATTTTTTCATTTCTTTTTAAAATTTTTATCACTTTTTTCAATTGAACTCGTATGGTGTAAAAGATTCAAAGTTGGTTTCATTGGAATTAACTAAATTTTCTAAGACAACTGTTGTAATTATTAATGAAGTTGTGTTCTATTTTTATTATATCGATATAGATTTTGTAATATATTTGTTTTAGTATAACTTATCTAGTTTCATTTTTCTTATTTTTTTTTGTCATCAAACAAACAGACTCATATAAATTTATTGTAGCATATGTCTTTTGTTTTATTATGCAAGTCTATAAATATTTAGTTCCATATCAATATTAAAATTATGGTTGACCTTTTTATTTTAGTAATTTCTATAAAATCACATTTAATTCAATACAATAATCTTACATTTTGTATTTACAATATTTAAAACATATTCTTATCTTGTCAAAGTTTTTTTTTGTCATTAAACAAACAGACTAAAGTTATTGTACATTATGTATTTTGTTGGATTATGCAAGACTATAAATATTTAGTTCCTTTTTTTTTTACATCAAAACAAACAGAATCATATAAAATATTTAGTTCCATATCAATATTAAAATTATGGTTGACCTTTTTATTTTAGTATTTTCTAAAAAAATCAGATTTAATTCAATACAATAATCTTACATTTTGTATTCACAATACTTATAAAATATATACTTATTTTGCCCTTAAACCAAGTTTAATGTAATTTAAAAAAAAAATATTCTCAGTTATATGTAACATTAATTTTCAACAACTTACACTATTTATTTTATTACTTTTTGTAAGTTTTATATATATATATATATATATATATAATACTGATTAAATTTTTAATATTTTAACATCTAAATAAGCTAATTTTATTCACTAATATCCTGATTGTACTTAAAACTAATAAATTATATATATAGATTCCTATTAATTTCTGTATAGCAATAATGGTTAATGATCATATAAGTCAGAGCCGTGCCTACTGAAGCAAATATGAAACTTTCGCTTAGGGCAACAACATTTTGTGAAAATTTATGGGGCATATATATATATATATTGTCATGATGGAACATATTTATACTCCATACAAAACATTTTTGATTGCTTCTCAACTAGCACTACTAAATCATTTACAATATTTTATTTCCTTAGTTTCTACAATTACAACTAAGATGTTAATTATAACTATATCATTTTCTTTACTTTTTGAATTTATCCATATTCTCATCTTCTTTTATTTTCTAATAATATTTTTTCTTCAGTTTATATGCTTCAGTTGATCTATTATTACTTATTTTATTTTCTTATTAATTTGTATATTTACAAAAATAAAAAGAAGATTATGTATACAGATTTTTTATATTTCATTTTTTGCATTTAAATATTTATGAATTAAACATATAACTATGATAAAAAGGGCATACTTTCTACCAAAATGTTATTTCAAAAACAAAAAATATCTGATTACTTCTTATATTATTCCATCAAAAACATTTTAATTAAACATAATATTATATTTCGTTTAGGGCAGCAAAATGTCTTGGCACGACTCTGATATAAGTATATAACTATTCGATCGTAGTGATGACGGTTGCCTGGTTGGTGATTAATACCATCGAATAATTATTCACAACAAAAACAACTTATTCGATGATGTCATAATGTTGTGTAGCTTGATGATGTTGGACGTGTAGACTATTTTATTTTTATTAGTTGGTTGTTGATTAGTGAGGTTGGAGGTTACTTGTGCATCAAATTTTGGTATGCTTTTTTTCTTTCTACAAAACATGTTTATAGTTGTTATAGTCTTATAGAGGAGCTTTAGTTATAGGTGGCAATCTTGTCGTCATATCTAGTATAAGATTTAGAGACGTTCGCATATAGTGTAACACCTGGTGGAAAGTGCAAGAACAAAACTGTTGAAAAAAACATTCTAAACAAAATGTAATACTTCTAGAATAGAAAATAGTTCCAGAGATTTTGCATCCAGAAAGAGCCAACCTAGAATTAAAACACACAGAAAAAATTAACATGTCCAGGTTTTGAATTTACATGTTACATGTGTTAGTCAACTTCTTACTTACCACACCAACCTACAGTTTGTAGCGCAACAACCACTTTTATTCGTTGTTCACTATTAGCCCATGCAATCAGTTATGGACACTCTGCTTCCATACTGAAGTTACCAAACCTCTCATACTCAGGGATATAGGTGTAGAGTCCAATCAACCCAATGTCCACATAGCAAAACTCATCCGCACCAAAGTAAGGTTTGTCTCGAAGCTCAGATTCAAGAGTCTTGAATATATCAATCAACTCTTTCATGCCTGTCTCTTGTTCTTCCCCTTGTCGCATACACCTTCCTCTGTACCTCGTAATGATCACCCAAACAAAGCTCAAATGTTAAATCTCTTGAATCATTAAACTCTAGAGAACATCAAAGATCCTAACATTAAGCAACTCATCTAATAGATACCTTCTTGAGTTGCTCCGGAAGCATCAATTCTCAGACAAACCCAGAGAAAACGTAATCTTTAATATCAACTTCATCTAAAGATACAAACCTTAACAGCAACTCAGTCTAAACATCCAAACTTCGTTCTCAATCTAAAAATCCAATCTTTGATCTCAATCTAACAAAAAAAAAAACAGAGGATCTAGATTATGAAGCAACAACTTTAACAACTCATCTGTTTCAAGCTCATGAAGCATCAACTTTAGGCAAAAAGATCAAAAATTTAACAATGATTCCATCTAAAGATCCAAACTTTGAACTCAATCTAACAAAAAAACAAAATTTAGAAAGCTTACAGAAATATGTCTGAAAAAAATACTCATAACAAAAGACTGGACAATAAGTAATAAGGATTCCAGGTGACGGAAGCGTTAACAAAAGACGACCTCGAAAAATATTTTAATTATGAATGCAAGCGATAATACATATGAATCCAGTATGAGTATATCGTTTTCCATGAATTCGCCAGCACGTCGAACGTTCCTGGTCTGCGAATCGGAGAGGAAGGCTGAAGCGTTAGCCATATCTCAAGAAATAAGTTTGATGAATGTTCTTGACAGATTGAGATGATGGTTTCAAGAGGGGAAAGACAAACGTTTTAATACCCGCAGATTAACCGACTTAGAGAAATGAGATCGCATTGAAGGTGGTTGATGGATGATGGATTAAAGGAGGACTTAAAAAGGATGAATCTGTAACAGTTTACCTATCAAATAAGAAGATGAAACATCGTTTATGAAATCCTAGACTGAGATTACGCGTAAAACCTTACACATCTGTACCGGGCTGGGCCCTTTGAAAACACATATTAGGCTCGAGAAAAAGACGAAGCCCGCATCTATTTATTACACATTGACTTAATGCAACGATGAGTTTTAAGAAAATGGACACGTGGCGACTTTTAGTGAAGTGATTTGATGACGTGTCTCTTCCTATAGGGAGGAAACTTTAGTTTATATAGATAGATAGATAGATAGATGCAATTGTTGGTTTAACTACATCTATTATATATATAATAGATGTAGTTAAACCAACATTGCATTAATAATAAAATAAAATTGCATGAATATAAGATAATGAAATGTTTTAACAACATACTGTAGGAGTTTCATAGTAGAATAGTGGTATACTATGAATTGTTATCCATTTTAAACTTGCAAAATTATTTAGTTCAAAATAAAATTCCATAGACATTGTAAAAATCTCTTATATTTTGTATGCCGTTATTTAACCTTGGTAATAAGTAAATAATGAGTTTCTAGGGATTTGCAAAGTGAGTGTGTTCAGGAGCAGATCGTAAGAATGTTATGTCTTGACAAGGAATGGAAACAAGAAACAGAGAATGCGAGAGCGTCTGGCATAAAGACTATCCTAAGCCGAAAGAAATTTGTTCTGCTGTTGTATGATCTATGAGTGAAATAGATTTGAATAAGGTAGGAGTTCCACCTCCAACCCGAGAAAATGGATCTAAGTTAGTTTTCCCCACTCGCTCAAAGGAAGTTTGAAAAGACATGGAGGTTGATGAGATGATGGAAGTTAATTGTTTGGGGACTGTTTCAACAAAAAGTTGGAGACAATCCTATAAAGAGCCATCATGATGTTCTTCCACTTGCAAGAAAAATGTTGTAGCTTGCCACTTGCACTCTGTGTCATTGGCAAAGACATGGCATGTAAAGAGATGGTACAAGAATGGCAGCATGCTATTAACGTTCTTAACTCGTCTAGCCATGAGTTTCCATGCATAAAGGAAAATATTATTGCCATTTTGAAGTTCAGTTATGATAGTTTAAAGGATGAGAAAGTCAAAATGTGCATCCTATAGTGTTCTTTGTTCCCAGAAGATTATGAAATAAGGAAGAAGAAGTTGATAAGTTACTGGATTTACAAAGGATTTATAGATGAAAACATCAATGAAGATGGAGCTGAGAACCAAGGTTATGATTTAATCGGTTCCTTAGTTCATTCTCATCTGCTGATGCATGATGTCCTCATATTGACTGTGAAAATGCATGATGTGATACGCGAGATGGCTCTGTGGATAGCATCTAATTATGGTAAAATAAATTGTGTTAGACCTGGTGCGGATTTACGCCATATTCCAAAAGACTTCAACTGGGAGCTTGTAAGAAAAATGACTTTAATGAGCAACCAGATTGCAAAGATATCATGCAGTCCCAAGTGACCCAAGATTTCAACCTTGTTACTCTAGAGTAATAAGTTGGTGGACATTTCAGGTGAATTCTTTTGGTTTATGCATGCACATGTGATCTTAGATCTTTCAAGGAACTATATTCTTTGTGGATTACCATAAGAAATTTCCAACTTAGGTTCCTTGCAATATCTAAACTTATCATACACATGACTAAAATTGTTACATATGATTTGAAGGAGCTGAGGAGACTAATCGAATTGAATCTAGAGTTCACTAGTGAACTTGAAAGTATTTCTGGGATAGCAACAAGTGTTCCAAATCTTCAAGTGTTGAAACTGTTTTGTTCTAGAGTTTGTGTTGATGAAAGAGCTCCAACTCTTGGAGCACTGCAGATTTTATCAGCAAGCGTAGAAGATGCCATGATTCTGAGAAGCATACAAGAAGTGGACAGAATGGCAAGAAGTATGAGAAGCCTATGTCTCAGCAACATGTCAGCACCAGTTGTAGTACTAAACACGGTATCTCTGGAAGGTCTTGAACGGCTTACAATTTGGAACTCCAAAATCTCTGAGATACAGATAGAGTGTGAAAGCAAGGATGGTCTTCCATGTCAAACAAGTTCTCCAGGCTTCAACCAACTCTCCGCTGTACATGTAGTCCATTTAGAAGGTCCACGGGATTTCACATGTCTAAAGTTTTCTCAAAGTCTAAAGGTTGTATCTCTGTCGGATTCATCAAGCATAGATGTCAAAGTCTAAAGATTTGACATGTCTAAAGTTTTCTCAAAGTCTATAGTTTTGGCATGTCTAAAGTTATCTCAAATTCTAAAGGTTTTATCGAGATTCAACTCTCCAGGCTTCAACCAACTCTCTGCTGTACATGTAGCAAAGCGCATCCAAATATTGTGGTGGTTCCTTCCGAAAAGCTTGAACTACTAAGAGCACGTGATTTGGATGAAATTAAGTCAATCTACTGGAGTCCTCTGGGTGTGCCAAACCTTAGACAATTTTACTGCCAAGGTGATATCACTCAAATTGCCCAAAGGAATGACTCTAATCTCTCAAATAAAAGGTTTAGCTGTAGTACTTAGGGATCAAATCCACAAGGAGTTAGGGAACCAATAAGATATAAACAATTATGAATAATCTAGGAAAATAAATAATAAAGCAGTAAATAGAGCGAGCAATAAATAAAACAGTAAACAAGATGAACAAGACAATTGTTCAGCTTGATAGAGAGTTCACTACAAGAAAACGTGGGCTTAACGACTGCACTTTTCGAAGTTATTTGGTCGTAAAGCACACATTACGACAGCATAACGACCAAACACAAATGGAGCGAGCAATAAATAAAACAGTAAACAAGATGAACAAGACAATTGTTCAGCTTGATAGAGAGTTCACTACAAGAAAACGTGGGCTTAACGACTGCACTTTTCGAAGTTATTTTGTCGTAAAACACACATTGCGACAGCATAACGACCAAACACAAATGGTCATTAGTAGCCAGTCGTAATTAACAAATGGTCGTAACATAGACGTAATGTGTGACCAAAGTATTTGGTCGTTAAACCGTTGTAAAGGGCGTAGTCGTAACTTAGAGGTTGATGTGACGTAAAGTTACGTCCAAATATCTGCACGTGCATTGGTCAGTGGTCGTAAAATAGAAGCACTATTTAGATCTAAACGAAAAGTTAATGAGACATATATTTTACGACTAAGTTACACTTCTTAGTTGTAATGTGGTTGTAAAATTTACAACGAGTTTACCTCCATTAGTTTTGTAGTCGTAATGTCGAGGTAAAGTTTACAACCAGTTTAATTCGAACTTCTTTATTTTATTTTTACCACCACTTTACGTCCAATGTTATATAAACTTAAATTTATAAATTTAAAAAAACTAAATTAAAAATTTTAAATTATGAATTAAAATATTTATAAATTCTTTCAATTTTGAAAATTTTAAAAACATTAACTTAATAAATCCAAAAACATAATATATTAAAATTACAAAAAAAACTAATTATTAAGATTAATGTTTTTGAAAAACTGGGAGGTATGCTCCTCGCCTGCTTGCTCCGCAGTCGCCTGATCTTCTGGAGTTGGATCATGATTGATTCCGAATGTCTAGATCGCCACATCTGTGCAAGGACTGGGTTTGTTTCTGCAATAACATCAAACATCTCAGCCATTTCCCTAATGTGACTCATGTTGGCCTGGTTGTCCGTCTGGAGGGTCGAAATTACTTGGCTGGCGTTCGTCAATTCGGCCCGGAGCTGAGACTCTTTTTGCAGTCTTGCAGCATGTTCAGCTCTAACCCTCGGGACATCGTTCACCATACCAATCCCAATCATCTGTCCCCTCTTCTTCGGGATAACCTTCATTTAATAAAAAAAATATAACTTAAGTTAGTACATATATAATAAACTTATATAATTAATAATTTAAATTGAATAATAATTTACCTCCACAAAAAAATTTTCTTGTTCGACGGTGGTTAACTGGAAGGGTTCACCTTGTTGCGACAACTGGGTCTGGACCTTCTGGATCCGAGCCTCAGCATCGTTGTAGATCTTCTCTGCTCGTGGATCCACAATCGTCCCATCAGCATGCTGGTGCGTCAACTTATAAAGTCAGGAAAGAGACGGTAGTGCTCCTTCCCGAGCAGCCCACAAAAATTTTAAATTAAACTCATGTATCCAATAACAAATTTATTAATATATTATTTAAAAACAAATTAAAAATTAGAAAATTAGAAAATTAGTTCTACTTACAATTTACAGGGCTTTCCCGGCGTGTGGAGTCTGTCCAGAAGTGTGGGGAGAAGGCAAATTACCCTGAGCATCACGGGTCAATTGGCACTTGGAGCAATGGATCGATGTTTGAACTGATTTAGGAAAATTTAAGTAAGCCTTCAAGCCAGTACAAACATGGTCGCTGATAAAGATGGATTTTGCATTATCATGCATAACCCTCCACTTCTCCTTCCAATCACCCACAATGTTCTTAAGGCATTCCTTGGCCTTCTCGTTGAACCCCTCCTTCATCTTCTCGTTGACAGCAATAGACCAATTCCATTTTTGCTGCAAAAATTAATTAAAATACAAATTAATAATCATATGAATATAAAATTATAATTAAATTAATTTAATAGTTTAATATCCACAACTTATCGCAAAGCATTTGTACCAAGTCCTCTGAACGTGGTCTGGTGTAAGCTTCCAGTTCGGATGCGGTTCCTGGAAGTTAGCCTTAATGATGTCTGAGACGCTCCGTCCTAGACGATTGTCGTTGGAAACCTAGAATTTAAAATTTTTAAAAAGACATTAGCTTGACATATTTAATTAAAATTTTAATAATGACATAAAATCAAAATTAAGTTAATTTACCATAAGGTGTTGGGTGGTCGATCTGGATCGATAATGGGTAAACCTTCTCGTCCCGGCAGCTGGAGAAGATCTTCCACTGTGAATCTAGCATAGGGAGCATCCGGTGGTACAAGCAAATCTTGATGGACACCTGCAGAAGGCGGAGCAGCTCCAGGAGGCGGAGCACCTGCGGGGGGAGGAGGGGCATACTGGTGGTGATGATGATGATCGTCCTGATGGTGTGGAGGAACCTCATGATGAGGAGGATATTATGAATGATGATCATGCTGAGGATAGTATGGAGGAAGGTCAAACTGAGGCGGAGGCACAAATTGCGCTGGAGACACATACTCATCAGCAGGAGGCACATACGATGATCTACCCTGCTTGTCGATCTCCGGGATAAACTCCCGGGAAAATCCATTACCGGAGCTAGAAGCTGATGGATCCGAAGAACCAAGAAATGTATCTCCATAATTAGGTCGAGCTTCCCCCGAAGATTTCTTAATCTCTTTCTCCGAGACATATCGTCGATTGAACTATACAAAGAAAATTATAGTTAGCCACAATTAATTTAAAATAATAAAATACTAATAATTCTAAAAACTAATATAATTCTAAAGCTAATCTAATGGAATTCCATCTTAAACTAATCACCTAAATCTAAACTAACCACCTAAATCTCTAAACTGACCACCTAAACCCTAAATCCTAAAACTAAATTAAAAAAAAAACATACCTTTTAGAGAGGGAAAGTTGTGGGTAATGAGAGAGGATGATCAACGAAATGAGCTCTGCGACTCGCGTGGTTATATAGGGATTTTTTCGTGGTCATAACGTAGTCGTAATTAACTTCGACATTACGACCAATTAGGGTCCAAGATTTACGACCAATTAGGATCGACACGTGTCCACGATACTACTATGTTACGACCAAACACATTTACGACCACTTAGGGTCCAAATATTTAAGACCAATTAGGGACTACAGACGTCAATTACAACCAATTAGGGTCCATTATTTTACATCCCATTACGACTACAGTTCAATTACGAAAAAAGCTAAGTAATTCAGTTTTCACTAACTTGGAAAACTCAATTACTTAAGAAATTAAGCTTATGCCAAATGTCTCATAGAGAAATGTCCGAGTCCTAAGAACTCGTCTCAAGCTACCAATAAATTCAGTTACTTGAGATAAATGTAGGCTTCGGATAAATCTCTATAGGAACATTTGAATAAGATATTTTCATCCTAAACATTTTTATGTTTTTTTTTTAAATCTCTTTGTTGTGCAATTTTCAAATAGAGAGGGTAACATATTTATAGGTTAATTTTGGTCGTAACCTAGAGGTTAAGTTACGCCTATATTGAGTCCACAATAAATTACGACGACTTAGGGACCATATTTATTAGTTTGGTCGTAAAATAGAGGTTATCTTACTTCTAGTTTGGGACTCCTTCCTTTACAACGACATTGGATCCAATATATCAAAATTGGTCATAAATCAGAGGTTATTTTACGACTAATTAAGGACTACAATTGCTTAAACCGAAACCCCAAACCCCAGACCTCAACCACAAACTTTAAACTTCAAATATATCATTTCAAAACTAATTAGGGACTACAATTGTTTAAACCGAAACCACAAACCCCAAACCCCAAACCTCAAACCAACAAATTTAAACTTCAAATAATCATTTCAAAACTAATTAGGGACTACAATTATTTAAACCGAAACCACAAACTCCAAACCCCAAACCTCAAACCTCAAACCTCAAAAATCAAACCACAAACTTTAAACTTCAAATATATCATTTCAAACTCCTAGTTTCATAATATCAGAAAACACTTTATTAACATTGAAAAAAATAATACACAATACAAACTCGAAACTATATGTTATTCTCGTCATCATCCGTGTCATCAGTTTCTTCAAATTCGTCTCAGTTTGCGGATCAACAAGTAAAATTTCATCAGTACGTTGTTCAGGCACTTCCACTCCATTTACGGCATCTCCTTGCAAAGGTGGTTGTTCATACGACCACGAGATGTAACTTTTATAGCGGCTAACCAAAATATTCCAGATTGTCGAATCTTCGGATATGGAATAAAACAAACTAGGTCTGCTTGAGATGCCAGAATGTAGGGCTCAAATTTGTTGTTCCTCCATCTGGGATTGATATCCACAACTCCAAACTTGTTATACTGAACACCTCTATTTTCTGTGGGGTAAACCAGTAACATTTGAAGAGGACACATTTCATCTTCACTAAACCAGGGAATTCCACTTCGATGATCTCTTGTTAGTTTCCGTAGAAATTTGTTTCACCTTTTACACATACTCCATAGTTCACCGTCGCTCGACGACTTCCATACTCGTAAGTGTGAAACGTGTAACCTCGGGTGAAATACATTGGTGCCGTGGTCAGCTTAGCAACAGGACCTTGTATCAATTCATGAATCCACGCACTATAGGATGGATCATCATAATCAACCTGTACAAAATATTTATATATTTATTAATAATACAATATCATAATTAATTATTAAAAAACTTATTATACCTCTGTTTTTAACCACTTCATAAAGTGTTGTTCTTTCCTGTTGTTGAGATCATTACTTGATATTCCTGGTTATAGCTTCCTCAACTTGGGCAACAAAATCGCTCTTTTCCAAAAGATCGATCGTCATATAATAATATAAATAAATAGCAAAAATTAGTAATTTTAACTAATTACTTTTCAAACTCAAGCATCTCCTCGCAGTTAAGAAGTATATATGTGTGCGCACTGTGAGCGTCTTCTGTACTCGACCACCAAACTTCTTTTAGTTTTCCACCTAGACGTCCAATCTGGCAGAATATGTCTGGAAAATCCTTTTCAATATAGGTTGGCACAACACCACCATCACCATATCTGCTTGGAGCCCTTTTCGTGTACGGACTTGGGACCCAAAGTAGTACAAAGTGAAGTGAGATGTTTCTTCATTCAAACTCCCAGTAACTATTGAACCTTCTACCCGTACAAGATTTCTTGCTTTTCCTTTTAAATGTTTCATGGATCGCTCGTAGGTATACATCCATCCGTTATGAACCGGTCCACGAAGAAATGCCTCGTATGGGAGATGGAGAATCAGATGTTCCATGACATCAAAAAATGATGGAGGAAAATTTTTCGCCATATTACACATTAAGATCGGGATATTATCATCAAGTTGTTTGATGATATCTTTAGTTAAGGTACGTGAGCTAAGATCCCTCAAAAAAGCTCCAATACCTGGAATTAATTACAATTACGTTAATAAGATATGTTATTAACTCCAATGAATATGTTATATTTAGGTGAAATTTTATTACCTGCAAGTGCTTCGTGAATATTTTTAGGAAGCAACTCCGCAGATGCAAATGGAATAAGTCGTTGCATAAACACATGACATTCATGACTCTTCATCCCATAAAACTTTTGTCCATGCTCAACACATCTTGATAGATTTGACACATATCCATCAGAAAACTTCACATCTGATGCCACCCACTTGAACAACGCCGCCTTCGCTTCTGCTGACAATCTAAAGATAGGAACCAGAATTTTCCCATCATTTTTAATATGCATCTCACTCCTACAACAAAACACAGGCAAATCCAACCTTGAGTTCTTGTTATCTTTTGTCTTTCCGGGGACATTCAGTAATGTATTGATGATGTTTTCAAAGAAATTCTTCTCTATATGCATGACATCAAGATTGTGTCGCAAAAGTAGATCTTTCCAGTATGGAAGTTCCCAAAATATACTCTTCTTATGCCAGTTATGTCGTGTCCCGTAATAATCAGGCATATTTACAAGAATATGCCAATTACCCCCTCTCTTGACTATTTCTTGTGCACCATAGTAATCAATATCTTTCTCAATTTCCTCTCCAGATAAATAGTGAGGTGTGGTGTCCCGTACAACCACTTTTACCTTGAATAGTGTCTTGTTTTGACGGTATGGATGGCTAATGGGAAGAAATTTCCGATGACAATCAAACCAAGACGTCTTCCTACCATGCTTCAGCTAAAATGCGTTTGTGCTTCCCATACAATAAGGACACGCTAGTCTTCCATGCGTAGCCCAACCTGATAACATCTCATATGCAATAAAGTCAATGATAGTCCACAGAAGAACAACTCGCATTGTAAAGTTGGTTCTCGTTGAACAATCATATGTTTCCACTCATGTTGACCACAAATCCTTCAATTCTTCTATCAGAGGTTGTAGGAAAACATCGAGGGACTTCTTTGGATGCTTAGGCCCAGGTATCAATATACTCATGAAAAGGAATTCCCTTTCCATACACATCTCTAGTGGAAGGTTGTATGGCGTCAAGATGACTGGCCAAAGTGAGTATTGTCTTCCAGACATTCCAAAAGGACTAAATTCATCTGTGCACAATCCAAAATAAACATTGCGAGTGTTGCTTGCAAAATCTTTGTGCACCAAATTTAATTGTTGCCACGCTTTTGCATCTGAGGGATGATTGCTCGCCTTCATTCTGAGTATGTTCTG
Organism: Eruca vesicaria subsp. sativa; assembly: GCA_932364175.1. Lineage (NCBI taxonomy): Eukaryota > Viridiplantae > Streptophyta > Magnoliopsida > Brassicales > Brassicaceae > Eruca > Eruca vesicaria. Next base: position 65,068 of record CAKOAT010100822.1, on the reverse strand, counting down.
CATGCCATCTCATCGTTGCTGCAGTCTTTTCAGATTGATATAATCTCATCAGCCTATCCTTAGTAAGTAAGTACCACATCCGCTGGTACGGTAACTTATTATGTCCACGTCCTTGCGGTTTATATCGTGACTTCTTGCAAAATCGACACTCCAACAACTCTGCATCTTCCCTCCAGAAGATCATACAGTTATCTATACACACATCTATCATCTCCGAAGGTAAGCCAAGTCTATGAACCAGCTTCTAAATCTCATAGTAAGATTCAGCACACAGATTATCTTCAGACAAATACTCTTGAAACAACTCAGTCCATGCATCCATACAAACTCCGGGTAAGTTATAGTCAGTTTTGATATTCATCATCCTAGCTGCCAATGATAATTTAGAAAGACCTTCTCTACAACCTTCATAGATTGGCTGATTTGCAGCAGCTAACATGTCATAAAATCTTTTGGCTTCCAAATTAGGCGCGTCTACATTTTCTACTGCTACCTCTACATTTTCTGCTACTTCTGCAGCAATTACTGAGTTTGTTTCACAAAATGCATCAGTAACCATATCATGCATCCTATCATGATCTACCACATGATTCTCTTGAAGGTAACTTTCCGAAGGAAAATGTTGTTCTCTATTACGAACATTTTCAAACTGATTACTACTACTAGATTCATTTCTACTATCACCTTCTCCATGATGAAACAAAAGGTAGTTATGTGGAGTAAATCCTCTATTCACTATATGTTTCCAAACTGTTTCACTATGAGCGAATTTGGTATTCTTGCACTTACAACATAACATAAAATTTTACCCATTTCCTGTGTGAGAGGCGTGTTTCCGGCCTGGTACATAAATATTTCTGCCCCGTTGAGGAACTCGTTTGTCACCCTTCCCTCAGAATCCAACCCGAAGCTCATAAATATCTCGTGACATGTTTTTTACTCAAACTTATTTCCTTTTTTTTTGGTGTATCTAAAAAATGAGAGATGAGACCATACTTATAGGAAAATTTTGACATGAAATGTTACCACAAATTTACTACCAGATATCATTTTACTACGAATTAACTACTGTTTGACATAAAGCAGACGTAAATTAGATGCTAAAAGTTTAGTCGTAAATTTGTCGTCGGGTAACCACTTTTTTACGACCACATTTTCATTTAATCGAAAATCGAGGTTACTTTACCTTCTATTTACGACCAAAAGTCATGGTCCCAATTTTATGACCACTCTACGACGACTAAACTTTTAGTTGTTATTTAGTCATAACGTAGACATAATGTTACGACCACAGTTTTGGCGTCACAACATGTGGTTGTTACGCTCACGTTTTCTTGTAATGGTTGTTTGATGGAAGGAGGTTGCTAGATCAAGGGCTTCTATTCAAGTATTTGAGATTATAATCCTATAGGTGCTAAACAATTGTATGCATGATATTGAAGAACTTAACCACTAAGTAACAAATTCGTTAGGCGTTCGCTTTACTGAATAAGTCTATTAACTAGATCTATTGACCCAAAAGAGAATGTTCGATCAATAGCAGTGTCGATCAATATTCTATATTAATATCGATCGATTCACTTCAAACGACGTCGATCGATTTCCAATGGGAATATCGATCAACGCGGCTAGTTAAGCGTTATGCGCGAGTTAATCTATACTCACTTTAGATCCCTAGTTCAAGCTCTCGACATGTTTCTACTAAAATCATAACTTAATAGAATGGATTCAGGATAATCAGAATTGGCTAAACGTTGTTTAAACAATCTAAAACTCCTAGGTTCTGGCTTCTACATAAGCATTAAGAACATCCTATTAATGAATACTACAACAAGCGATCCAATAGTTGGGGCTAATCCCTCTAACCTAATTTAACTCTAAACCTAACAGGTGGATCTATTCATACATGAAGTTTGTCACATAAATCATAGATGAATATATATAAAACATATAAGCAACAGAATATAAAAACAAAAGAACTAAAATAGTTTTAGGAGAACTCTGATGGAGTTCCTCCCTTCTCTCCTAGAACTCAAAACAATAGAGTAAAGCTTAGGTAATGTCTAGCCGTCAACAATGGCTTGTAAATAACATAAATAGGGTTTATGGTCATCTAGAGTCATTCTGGTAATTTAGGTTTCTTCTGAGCTTAAGTCGGTTTTGAAATATACTTGGCCTGCGTTCTGGTATCTATATCGATCAATACAAGTAGTGCTGCATCGATCGATTTTATTTTATCTCTTCGACAGCTTCCTCTCGCGAGGCAGACTGACCACTCTTCAGTAAAACATGCATAACTTCTGCTACAGGATTCTGATTAACCCCAAACCGGTGGAATTGAAAATATAACTCAAAGATCTATCTTGTGTCAAAATAAGAGCTCAATCTAACGGTAGAAAGTTCTCCATCCATAGCTAAACATCTGACGTGTCTGTGTAGTTCTGCACTCAAAAGATTCCAAAATCACCATATTTCTATAGAACGTACATGAACCTGTAAATACTCTAAAAGCCTCTATAATATAATAAATAGTTATTAAAACACTCATATATCATGACTTAAAGTGGGTCAAAGTCATGGTATATCAACTCCCCCAAACTTACCCTTTTGCATGTCCTCAAGCAAAACAAACATGCAATATCTCTGAAAGAGGTTTGATAAAGCAGAGACTCACATATTTTAAAACTTTGAAATCATCACCTCAATAATATTGTGATCCACATCTAAAAAGTCATAATCACATAAGTTATTTATGTCATATCATAGCTTAGCAACAAAATTCATCTAGTCAGCAACTTAGTAAATACTATCTGACAATCCCCTCAACTAACCTCATTTCTTAACATAAATAAAAGTGCAGGCTTAAACTTGGGAGTATCGATCACATGAAGCAAGGATTCTCAAACAAGTATCTGGATCTGCAGGTAAAAGTTAGTTCGTATTTTTTTTTCACTTGAGTCAAAATCTGCTTCTATTGCGTGATCATCTATCAAGATTAGACAAGCTTCCATGAAACAAACCTTAATGGTGGTTTCCACCAAATCCTAATCACTTCTTTTTGACCTATAGCCAAGAATTCATATGAAGTGAGCCTTAATGTTTTTAGCCACCAAGTCCCATTTGAATCCTTTTGTTGGAATCATTATGAATCAAGTCTTAATGGTTGTAGCCATCAAGTCTTGTTCTGATTCTACCTAACTAAAACCTATAAATATATTTTTCCTTTCTCTTTTTTTTTATTTTTCTCTTCTTTTTTACTAAACTAAATATCTCTACCTATAAATCTAGGGTCAAAATAGAGAGAGAAAATGTGACAAATCTACACAAGGCTTTACCTTCCATATTTTTTGAAGAATCCTATCTCATGTATACCAAGCCCCAAGACAAGCAGTTGCGTCAGGTTTAGTGTTGGAGATCAGCTTTGCCTCCTTCAAACAATCTAAGAAAGTGTGAATAGTTGACAGGTTAATCCACTTTAGCATTTTTAGTACTATCTGTAATTAGTAAATCTATAATGGTGATAAAGAGTGGTTAGATAACAAGAAAAATTAATAAGATCATTATCCATTTCTTGAGCTCAACAAAAATAGTTCTTGAAAACAATTTTAATAAAACTCATAGTAAAAAATTATCAGTAAACATCCCTCCAAATTTAAATTACATTGTCCTTAGTGTAAAACAGTATGAGTTATGGTGAAGAAATAAATCAAAAGGACTCAATGTAACAAGTAAGAACAATATACCTGACCGGAATGAATATCGATCAATGTGTAAAAGAATGCATCGATTGTCGCATGTGATTTTGTATTGATCGATATTGACACGCCCTAGTCGGCCGATAAGATGATAATCTTTTACCTTGGATACTTCTTTTTTATAATAGGAATAACACCAAAATAAAACAAATGTTAGTAAACCTCCCCCAGACTTAAACAACACTGTCACTAGTGTTATACGGTCTAAGATTGGTGGGAAAATAAATCAGAAGTACTAAATTTAACAAGGAAAAACGGTATACCTGCTCGTTGATTGTGAGCGTCGATCGACGAAAGGTATGGTTTTCAGTATGTCTCCAGATAGGGCGCCCCACTAGTTAAGTGGCGATCGATCGATACTCGTGTTGCTCTGTCGATCGATACGCTGGTCAACCGTCAATCGATGCTTGTTGCAGAACTCATCGTCCTCGGGTCCGAAATAAATAAAACACAAATAGAAAATAATAATAAAAAGTAAATATATTTTCGCTGGGAGTATCGATCGACATGGCTAGTTAAGCGTTATGCACGACTTAATATATACTCACTACAGATCCCTAGATCAAGCTCTCGTTCTGTTTCTAGTAAAATCCTAGATTAATAGAATTGATTCATGATAATCAGAATTGTCTAAATGTTGCTTAAACAATCTAAAACTCCCAGGTTCTGGTTTCTAGTTAGCAAGTCTAGAACATAGGCATTAAAAACATCCTATTAATGAATACCACAACAAGCAATCCTATAGTTGGGGCTAATCCCTCTAATCTATTTGAACTCTAAACCTAACAGGTGAATCTATTCAGATATGAAGTTTGTCACATAAATCATAGATGAATAGATATAAAACATAAAAGCAACAAAATATAAAAACAAAATAATTAAAGGAGTTCCAGGAAGAGTCTGATGGAGGTTCTCCCTTCTCGCATGGAACTTAGAACAACAGAATAAAGCTTAGGTAATATCTAGCCGTCAACAATGGCTTGTAAATAACATAAATAGGATTTATGGTCATCTAGGGGTATTCTGGTCATTTAGGTTTCTTCTGAGCTTAATTCGGTCTTGAAATATACTTGGCCTGCGTTATTTGATCCATATCGATCAATACAAGTAGTGCTGCATCGATTGATTTTCTTTATCTTCTCGACAGCTTCCTCTCGCGAGGCAGACTGACCACTCTTCAGTAAAACATGCATAACTTTTGTTACATGATTCTGATTGACCTCAAACCGGTGGAATTGAAAATCTAACTCAAAGATATATCTTGAGTCAAAATATGAGCTCAATCTAACAATGGGAAAGTATCCATCCATAGCTAAACATCTGATACGTCTGTGCAGTTCTGCACTCAAAAGACACCAAAATCACCATATTTCTATAGAACGTACCTGAACCTGTAAATACTATAAAAAGCCTCTAAAATATAACAAATATTTATTAAAACACTCATATACCATGACTAAAAGTGGGTCAAAATCATGGTATATCAGTAGTGTCAGGTTTAGTGTTGGAGACCAGCTTTGGTCCCTAGCTTAATAGAATGGATTCAGGATAATCAGAATTGTTTAAAGGTTGCTTAAACAATTTAAAACTCCTAGGTTCAGGTTTTTAGTTAGCAAGTCTAGAACATAAGAATTAAGAACATCCAATTAATGAATACCATAAAAAGTGATCTTATAGTTGGGTCTAATCTCTCTAACCTATTTGAACTATAAACATAACAAGTGAATCTATTCAGACATGAAGTTTGTCACATAAATCATAGATGAATAGATATAAAACATAAAAGAAATAGAATATAAAAACCGAAGAATCAAAGAAGTTCCAGGAGGGCTATGATGGATTTCCTCCCTTCTCTCCTAGAACTTAGAACAATAGAATAAAGCTTAGGTAACATAAATAGGTTTTCTAGTCGTTGAGGGCCATTCTGGTAATTTAGGTTTTTTCTGAGATTAAGTCGGTCTTGAAATATACTTAGCCTGTGTTATGGGATCCATATCGATCGATACAAGTAGTGCTGCATCGATCGAATTTCCTTCATCTTCTCGCCAGCTTTCTCTCGCGAGGCAGATTGACCACTCTTCGGTAAAACGAGCATAACTTCTGCTACAAGATGCTTATTGAACTCAAACCGGTGGAATTGAAAATCTAACTCAAAGCTATGTCTTGTCTCAACATATGAGTTCAATCTAACGGTGGGAAGGTCTCCATCCATAGCTAAACATCTGATGCGTATGTGCAGTTCTGCACTCAAAAGATTCCAAAAAATATCAAAATCACCATATTTCTCCAGAACGTACCTTAACCTGTAAATACTATAAAAAAGCCTTTATAAAATAATAAATAGTTATTAAAACACTTATATACCATGACTAAAAGTGGATCAAAATCATGGTATATCACAAGGCTGTCCAAAACTGCCCGAAGCTGTTAGTGAGGCTTTCAAACATGTGGAGAGAGTGGAAAGTGCTTAGAAAGCGGACAGCCTTTCACCTTCACGCTTGAAGAATGAATCACCAGTAAATTACAAGAGCACAATTAACAAAAAGAAAAATGACTGCAGTGCACTGCAAGAAACTGTTTTGGTGATAAAGTTTATTTCTAGCCACCGGGAATCTTCTTTGTAACGCAGATTTGTGTGTTTCTCTGACTGTCTTGTCTTTCAATCTGAGTTTTTTTCTTTATATACACGGCATGTATATATACATTTCTAAACTCTGTAATCGATGTTTTGTATTCATTTCGGTGAGGATGGTATTATTGATATATAACTGAAGAGAGATATGTTGATAACAAAGAAAAATAATCCCTGCCAAAAACTTTGTATGTATTCATAATATTACCAAAAGCATATAGAAAAGCATAGAGAGTTGGACTCGCAGAGGCAAAGATACATATCCCTATATATTAATTGAAGATTATTTAAAAATTGAATTACTTGTGAAATCTTATAGGTGTAGAGGCAAAGATCATTTAAAAATTGAATTACTAGTGAAATCCCTGCTAATCTATCTCCATCCGAGATTAGCAGAATACAAGGATGATGAATTCATCCTGAATGATCTCATTCTCGAGATTTTGTCCTGCCTGCAAAGTCAATCTCGAGCTTTCATTGCTTGTCAAAGCTATGGAGGTTGATACTTTGCGGTCAAGAGTTCACAGACTTATTCCTAACTAGGTCATCTACTCGTCCACGTCTATTGTTCGCCGTCCAAGGAACTTTACAAAGTGAATGTCATTTTTTTCTCATCGCCCCAGTCTCATATTAATCCATACGAGAAGTCGCCGACTCTTAAAGTTTGTCTGACATGTTCTGAAGACATGTCGTTGAACTTTGTTGGTTATGCCTCTGGTTTGATTTGTTTCTGTCATAATATATGGATCTGCAACAAGATAGAGACGGCTATGGAAACGTTGCCTGTGATATGTAATCCTAGCACATGACAGTGTGTTTTCTTACCTTGACTGAAAACAAAAACACGGTCCATGACCTATTTAGGGTTTGATCCGATTGGCAATCAGTTCAAAGTTATGTGCATGGTTTCTTCACATGATGAACATAGAACATTGACATTAGGAACATGTGAAAAAATGAGTTGGAGGAAGATCCAATCGCCTGTGGCCTACCTTAGTCCATTTCGGTTGAGTAATTCAATATGCATCAAGGGTGTTTTGTATTACTTGACTCAGAAATCTGTATGAATATTTATATTAATTGAAGATCATTTAAAAATTGAATTACTTGTGAAATCTTATAGGTGTAAAGGCAAAGAAATCTGTAGGGATATGTATCTTCTCCTCTGCGATACGTTTTCATCTTGTGAAATCTTATAGGTGTAGAGGCAAAGATACATATCCCTATATATATTAATTGAAGATCATTTAAAATTGTAACTGTTATGAATACTTATGTGGATGTTCATCCTATGCCTAAAAGCCTATGTTCTATAATATTCTAAAAACCTAAAGTTGTATCCCTATATATATATATGTACCATGCTACTTATAGAATAAGAAGAATAACTGATTCTCTCTTTCTCTCTTGATTCACGATACATTACCAGCACGAAACCCTACCCACTGAAAAAAAAAACGAAACCCCAGCCGCTTAAAAAAATTAAAAACCTTAACCTAGTTGTTTTATTCACAGGGTTCTTTGATGTAACCGAGATTCGTTTCAAGTCAAGTTGATGATGGAACCGCCAGAACCATCTTTAACCATCGGATCATACCATCAAGATGAGATAAGTTACCTCATACTTAGTAGTTAATAGTTGAATGGCTAATGGTTTACTGGTTTATCAAATCATGTCTATTGTTTAATAAAATTGTGGTCGGTTGGTTCTCTTCAAACCATGCTACTTTTATTATTGGTGAAAAATTGCATAATTTTTTTTTTTTTTTGACAAGGAACGGCTGATCTATTACTCAAGCTTGAGGTAGTCTGGGAATCCAGACTGGAATAGAACAACCAACATACACCAAATCTCGATAGAAGGATCGAGCAGTCTTAGCTAGTGAATCGGAAAAACCATTATGTATCTTAGGCACATAGAAAATTTCAAAATCTGGAAAGCAAATCCGCAAAGTCGTGAGCTTTTTCAGTTCCGTTGAGAAGCTTGGCCAATCCTGTGGGTTCCTTAGCATTGATATCATTTCCTTACAATCCGTCCCAAAGCTCTGACATGGCGAATGTTGAAGCATGTTCTCCTGATGTCACTCAAATGTTTAACCTTAAGGAGTCATTTACTCTTCTCAAATAAGAGGTTCAATCGTAGTATTTAGGGATCGAATCTACTAGGAACTAGAGTCACAAAAGATATAATCCTAAGTGATTAAGCTAGGTTGAAAATGTTTTAAAACAATAAATAAAAATAGGTAGCAATGGTAAGTTGCTAAGGAAAATATGTTTTGGGTTTGACAAAAACAATGAAAGAAAGTAGTTAGACTCAAAGTTACTATTCAGAAAATCAGGATTATAATCTATGGATGTCTTAACGAATTGCTTGCAAATATATGAGAACTTCAATCCTTAGAAAAATCTATAGCTGTCGCTATTAGACTCGTCCATTGATCTGATTTCCAACAGTATCGATCGATGTTGCTATCGCAGTGTCGATCGATATATGTTGCCGTTGATCGATGACTCTAGAGGAGCATCAATCGATATATAGTATCAGATCGGATTGAAACTGTGTTCACCCGAGAATTTCTATCAGACCGGCTGTCGCATTGAGCCTTAATAGAGTCTTGGTTTAGCCAAATGATTTCAGGAAAATGACTATTAGATTAGTCACTCCATAATCATAACTCTAGGTAGCAAATCTAGAGTAATCATTATGGTTCATTTGGATAATGAATATAACAACTCAACAATCCATAGTTGGGGCTAATCCCTCATAACTATTTGAACCCCAAATCTAACAGATGAATCTACTCAGACATAGCCAAGAGATTCATAGAAAAAGAATAAGATGAAAAGAAAATACTTTTATTGCTTAGGTAAAAATAGAATACAAAACTTTCTTAATAGATCTAATGGTGTCTTTCTAGGGCTCATAGGCATAACTATAAATATAGAGTACAGTTAGGTTAAAAACTCGTCAGGGGCAGTCTTGTAATTTGGTGAGAATTTGGGCTTCAAGTCGGCCAAGTAAATCTTGCTCACCACGCTATGTATCGATCGATGGAGTATCTCGACTTCAACTTCTACGGAATCGTCATCGATCGATTACACAAGGTGTGTATTGATCGATATGTGTCTCTCAATGTCGGATCTTCACAGGCATCTTGTAAAACTCTCCTTTAAGCTCCATAAGGCACATAAATCATCACTTTACGACAAAATGCTCCTGAACCTGAAAACATACCTAATAGACTCCAAAACATAGATAATTATAATAAAAACATATAAAATCATGACCAAAAACGGGTCAAAATCATGGTATATCAACTCCCCCAGACTTAACCTTTTGCTTGTCCTCAAGCAAACCTTAAGTTAGTCTTTGAAAGAAGTTTAAAAGTAGCAGGGACTCAATCAAAATCTCAACTTAAAAATCATGACCTCTTACTTTCTTGCAAAACACATCTCATTTCTATCAAATTACAGAAGTACATTATACCATATCCTAGCTTAGCAACCAAATACATCTAGTCAATCAACTTAGACATTCCTTGTCTGTCTATTCCCTCTACTGATTTCATTGATGCATAAAAATAAAGGTGTAGGCTTTACCTTGGGAGTATCGATCAAGGAACACTTGGATTCAATTCAAACAAGTTTCAGGCATTCTCATCCTGGTTCCCTTTCTTTCTTTATCCCCCTTCTCTGAATCCCAACTCTGTCTTTCTCTCTTTTTTTTTTTTATATATCAATCCCAATGAACAGTTAATGTTCATCTTATTGATCTTTTCTTGACAAAGTGTAAGGGAATAGTGGGGTCATAGGTAATGTACCTCTCCCTCGCTTTGATCATTCCTTTGATTTAGAATAGTGGAGTCATAGGTAATGTACCTCTCCCTCTGCCTCTCAGGAAATCACATCAGTCTTTATTCTCTGGGGATGCCGAAGGAAGGAAAGAAGGAAACCAAAATTTTTGAGACTTTTACCTTCCAGACTTGCAAGAGGATTCTGATCCCTTGTATTCCAAGCCCAAAGACAAGCAATAGATGTCAGGTTAGGTTAGAAATCAGATTTGGTTCTTCCAGACAATCATGAAAGTGTTGACATAGGTGATCGGTGATCCACTTTAGCATCTATAGTACTTTCTGCAATCAACAAATCTAAGAATGATGATAAAGAGTGGTAAGATAAAAAGTAAGACTTTGAAAACTTTTCCCTTTCTTGACTCAATAAAACCAATTTTTGAAAAATTTATAAATAAGATCAAAAAGAGGTAAAGTAGCATCAGTAATCAACTCCCCCTAGACTTAAATCATACACTGTCCTCAGTGTACAATCAGTCAGTGTAAGAGCATTGGAAAAATCAAATGTGTAAACTGATATCGAAATGGTGAACGATATACCTGACCGATATGGGTATCGATCGATGGTGAGTCGCCATCGTCGATCGATGCGTGTTGCTCTGTGTCGAGCGATATCGACTGGTCGTATCGGTTGATAGGTATGGATCGTGTGTATATCTTCCTAAAAACAAATAAAAACAAAACTAATCAGTAAAAAGAAAATAAAATAAAGAAATAAAATACCAAATAGTGGGTTGCCTCACACTCAGCGCTTGGTTAAAGTCAGTAAGCTTGACTATGGAATTATGGGGGCTAGTGAGGTGGGTTGCAGGTACTTGTTGGGAAACAAGTGTCCTCCTTTTCTTGGGTTTCTTCAAACCAAGAAGTTAGAAAGCTTCTTGTGGCCTTCTCACTTCTGGTCATACTAGTCTTCAAACCATAAATGTCACATTGGATCCTTCCCAACAATTCTTCTAAGCTGGCAAGGCTGTACTGATGGTTTCCAAGCATGCTGTAGATGTGTTCTGTAGTGCGCTGCATGGTATCGTGGTGTGTTGGATCGTCGGTCGATTCTGGAGGTGGCATATCGGTCGATGCAATGTGTTCTTCATCGATCGATGGTGATGGGTTGGGTCGGCTGGCGAGTTGTCTTTGAATATCTGATACCTCCTTCTGAATATCTTCAATTGCGCACTGCAATCCTTTAACGTCACTGTGGAGTGGAAACCAATATCTGTCCAGCAATATGTAATCTTCGTCTCCACAAAACTCAATAGATTTGTAGATTTGTAGATTTGTGCTGTGGCTGTTTCTAGTTCTTCTCTGGTACAGAAATCTGGAGCACGGGTATCAATCGATGGACTGGGTTTGTCATCGATCGATAGCTTCTGGAAGTGGTGCTCGATCGGGTTATGGACGGATGTATCGATCGACGCAGGGGTAGTCGTATCGGTCGATGCCTGTGTCTGAGATTTTAGTTGTGCGCGCAAGGTGTTGACTTCTTCTTCTAGGGCTTCTCTTTCATATCGTACTAAGTCAGGGCTGGTAGCATTCCAGAGTAATTCACCTCGGATTCTTGATAGTTCTTTCTCATGTTCATATTGCATGGCGGCTTTCTCCCAGTTGTGGTCGCCAGTTCTTGCATCAAGCATGTGTGTGACTTCTGCTTGTGTGAAAAGCTTACATCCGGAACTCCTTTAGCATAGGCTTCAGCAAATTCTGGTAGACAGAAACAAGAGCGTCCAAATAATGAGGCTCTCATATTCATCTCTGTAGACTCCATATTCGTCTTTCCTTTCCCAAAAGAAACAACAAACTCCGTTGTGGAAATCTCTCTTCCCAAATTCGCGTTGTATATCGATCGATGCACGTCTCCATGTATTGGTCGATGCTCGTTGAAACTGGTGCGGATCGTGTGGGTAGCGAGGTGGTTGTGTAGAGGGAGTAACTGGTCCATAAGCCATCTGGAGTATGTCTGCAACATCTTCTGTAGAGATAGGGATGATTCTCCCATCTATAGCTCGTGCATGGCCATCTGAATCCCTGAAAATACCAAACTCATCCGGTATGAGTGAATGTAAATCAAATTTAAGTGTTTGTACCTCGGATGGTGTTGTGGCAGGATCGGCTGGTGGTTGAATATTGATATCGAGCGATGGAGAGTGCTCCGTATCGGTCGATGGTTTGTGGATGATGTCGGTCGACGGCTTGAACTCCATGTCGAGGGATACGGGATCTGCAGGTTGAATCGCGCCTTGTAGGGGTGTTGTGTCTACTGCAAAACTTTCATGATAACCGCTGGCCCAGCTTCCAATCGAGGAATCTCTGTGGTGTGGCTCATGTGGGACATAGACTGGTCGGTAGTAAGGTTCATCGCTCGTTGATTCGAAACGTCGTTTGAGCGATCTGGGTGGAGGAATATCGATCGATGGAGTAGGAGCTACATCGGTCGATGGTGTAGGGTCTACATCGGTCGAAGGGCGGAAAAGGCAAGAGAAAAAGTTGCATCTGGCTTGGTTTATGTGAAGAGATCTAGACTTGGCTGCTCGTTCCTCTGTATTGTTTGTGTCGTACTCATCATCAGTATCAAAATCGCTCCCTGGAATCTCGTCAACTGTCTTTGGAAACAGCAGATCGAGTATTGACACTAAGTGGACAATGGGCGAGTCGGGTTGAGGCGTATCGATCGATGGACAGGGCGGTGTGTCGATCGTTGGGCGTCGGAGGAAGGTTGGGTTAGGAGGGTTTTCTGCATCTTCTCAAAGAAATCGGTACTCTGTGGCTCATTCCTCCTCATCATCATACTCCTCCTGAGTAGTGATACTAGCTAGCTCGGGCAAGTAGTGATCGTTTTCCCACTCGTCTGCGCTGAAATCGGCGTCTGGGAACTCGTCGTCGATCCGTCGGAATACTCCGTCGAGCGATGACCAGGTAGTGCTTTCGGTCGATGGTGCTTCTTTGGTATCGGGCGATGGAGAGGTGGTGTCATCGGTCGATACTGCTTCTTCGGTTTCATTCTCTTCCATAGAATCATACTCGTGGGCATAGAAACAGGTGGCTACGAGTGTTGAGCTTGCTGGCCTTGGAAACTTGATCACTTGAACAGGGTTGTAGTGGATGGAAGGGTTGATAAGGGTTAGGCAGAGCTTGTTGGTTTGTAGGTCATAAACAGCTCCAACTGTGGCTAAAAAGGCTCTTCCAAGTAGTAGAGAAGTCTTGAAGTTGAGCTTGTTGGAGAGGACATGGAAGTCTGTAGGAATTAGGGTTTCTCCAATCCGTACCTCAAGGTTGCGAATGATGCCTCCAGAGCTCTGTTGAGAACAATCCACAAAGATGAAAGTTTCTTCAGAAGGCTCTATCTTCAGACCTAGATGATCTGCCATAAGCTTAGGTAAGATGCTAACTCCAGATCCCGTGTCACAAAGGGCACGTGGGAACTCAACACCTCTAATGGAGCAAGGTATTGTGAACTTTCCTGGATCACTCTTCTTCTTCAATGTTATCTTCTGCTTGAGGCTATCTTTGACTTGGTTAAATATCCTCCTGATGTCTTCTTCTGTCTCCTTGGTTTCTCTGAAGAACATCCACAATCTGTGTGAAAAGTAGGCTTCTTCAAAAGGTTTCTCTTTATGTATTCTGAGGACTCTTTTTCTGAAGCTTGACAACTCCTTCTCATTAGCTTCTCTTTTATAGGGTTTAGGTATCTTCTCTTTCCTTTTTCTGAGAACTCTCCCTTGATTTTCCATTTTTATCTCCATGGACTCAAAAATATCCGTGGGTCTCTCTTTTAGGGCTGCTGTAGGGTTTCTGGTGGTGTAATATCTCTCCCGGAAAGCGTCAAGACCTGCAGTGTCGATCTTAGGAAGCTGCACTCGGCGTTGGGGTACTGTGTATCGATCAACACTGGATGGAGTGTGTCGATCGATGCCAGGGTCTTGGTGTCGATCGATGACGGGCTCATTATGTCGATCGATGACAGGTGTGGGCGGATGTGGGTGAAGTGCGGCAAATTCGGCGTGAGACATAATCTTGACGGAATTGCACTCGCGAGGGTTTTCGTCTGAGTCCATCGAACGAAACTCGTCAAAGTCGATCGATCAACGAACTGAAGGTGATATCGATCGATGTTGAGCTGGTGATATCGATCGATAGTAGTCGTAGGCGAACTCTCTTTCACTCTCATCATCAGATCTCTGAATTTCTTCTACTAAATCTTGCCAAAAGTCATCATCTAGGAGGGCATTGATGTTCTGGGTGTGGGCAAACTCCTGCTTCTTAACTGCTTCTCCTGTCTGAAACACTTGGGTCTCTAGCTTCTTCACATGGGTGCTGAGGGCATCTATCTTCGTGATGAAAGTGGTGTAGATAGAATCGATCTTTCCATTGAAGTTTACCTCGAGCTTCTGCCGACTCTCAAGTATCTTGTCTATCAACTCCTCCAGTTTAGTATCTTGGGTGGGTGGGTGTGGATTTGAGTAGAAGGCACTTCCATAGCTTCTGTTGTTGTTAGGGTTGTTGCTGCTGAAGGTGTTGGGCTTCTGAGAACTCTGGTTAAAGTTGCTTCTCTGGCCTGTGAAGTTTCTGTATCCTCCTTGGTTACCAGATCTCTGAAAACCGGCTCCACTAATCCAGTTGACATCTTCTTCAACAATTTCTGAATCTTCCACTGAACAGATCTGCTTGTTTAGGAGCTTCTGAATGTTGTCTAGCTGTGCTTGAACTTCATTGACGTACTCCTTCCCAGGGGATGATGTAGTATGCGGCATAGAGTTTCTTGTGTTGTTGCTGGAAGCTAAGTTATCAATTAGCTTGATAGCATTCTGAGGATTCCTGGTGGTGTAGTTGCCATCACTAGCTGTTTCAAGGGCTCTCTTGAAATCGGGGCTGATGCCTCTGTAGAAAGTGCAAAGCAGTTGCACTTTGTTGGATCTGTGGTGTGGGCAGTCTCGCTGGTAGGACTTGAATCTGTTCCAAGTATCCTTTAATGACTCTTCAGGGGCTTGGGTGAATGTAGCAATTTTCTTCCTCCAGTCTTCAACGCGTGAATCATCAAAGAAATTACGCAGGAAGGCGTGCTTGATATCACTCCAGGTGGTAAGGGAACCTGGTGGTAGTTGTCTCAGCCACTGCAAAGCTTCTCCAGATAAAGAGTACTTGAAAAGTTTGCAGAAAAGATAGTCTTGAGGGACTCCTTTTGCTTTGACTAGGGTGACAAGATCCTCAAACCTCTCCAGATGGTCCATAGGATGCTCATGGGGAAAACCACAAAAAGGGATTTATCCTACAAGTGTGTAGTACTGTGGCTTGAGCTCAAAATCTCCTCTCTGAATAACAGGAGGGAGGATGGCTGATCGGTTTGAATGGAACTGATCCAGACGGTTGTAATAAGCCAAAGTTCTGGTCTCTTCTACAGGTTGAATGATGCATGTGGGTGCAGTCTCTTCTTCAGTAATGATCTCTTTTTGATCATTCAGCTTCTGACCAGCTGCATTTCGCAGGTGACCATCTTGATCACGCAGGTCTCCATTCTCATCGGGTATGAGAATCATAGGCGCTACCATGTCTCGCCGGTTAGTATCGATCGATGTATGGTGAGGTGTATCGATCGATGTCAAGTGAAGGGTATTGGTCGGCGAACGGTTGTTGATGTCGATCGATGAGGTTGTGTTGGTGGCGGTCAACGAACGGTTGTTGATGTCGATCGATGGGATGGTGAAGGAATCGGTCGACGAACGGTTGTTGATCGTCGGTGGAAAGCGCGTAACGGTCGATATAGAGGTGTCGGTATCGATCGATGTGGAGCGTCTGTCTTTGCGGATGCTACACTCCAGATTGTTGGGATCTTTTGAGTACAAAAGTTGCTTATCCTTGTTTCTTCTAGTACTGCTGGGCATGTACCTGAAAGAGACAAAAAGAAAAAGAAAAAAATTTTGTGTCAAAAGATGGAAAATAAAAAGTAACAAATAACCTAGACTGAATCAGATTAAATCTAATAGTGATCTTAGTTCCCCGGCAACGGCGCCTAATTTGATGTCACTCAAATGTTTAACCCTAAGGAGTGATTTACTCTCTCAAATAAGAGGTTTAATCGTAGTTCTTAGGGATCGAATCCACAAGGAACTAGAGTCACAAAAGATATAATCCTAAGTGATTAAGCTAGGTTGAAAAGGTTTTAAAACAATAAATAAAAATAGGTAGCAATGGTAAGTTGCTAAGGAAAATAGGTTTTGGGTTTGAAAACAATGAAAGAAAGTAGTTAGATTCAAGGTTACTATTCAGAAAATCAGGATTATAA
>CAKOAT010100822.1:19102-48456 GCA_932364175.1 Eruca vesicaria subsp. sativa | reverse complement strand
ATAATCCTTAGACAAATCTATAGCTGTCGCTATTAAACTCATCCATTGATCTGATTTCCGACAGTATCGATCGATGTTGCTATCGCAGTGTCGATCGATATATGTTGCCGTCGATCGATGACTTTAGAGGAGCATCGATCGATATATAGTATCAGATCGGATTGAAACTGTGTTCACCCGAGAATTTCTATCAGACCGGTTGTCGCATCGAGCCTTAATAGAGTCTGGGTTTAGCCAAATGATTTCAGGAAAATGACTATTAGATTAGTCACTCCATAATCATAACTCTAGGTAGCAAATCTAGAGTAAGCATTACGGTTCATTTGGATAATGAATATAACAACTCAACAATCCATAGTTAGGGCTAATCCCTCATAACTATTTGAACCCCAAATCTAACAGATGAATCTACTCAGACATAGCCAAGAGATTCATAGCAAAAGAATAAGATGATAAGAAAATACTTTTATTGCTTAGGTAAAAATAGAATACAAAACTTTCTTAATAGATCTAATGGTGTCTTTCTAGGGCTCATAGGCATAACTATAAATATGGAGTACAATTAGGTTAAAAACTCGTCAGGGGCAGTCTTGTAATTTGGTGAGAATTTGGGCTTCAAGTCGGCCAAGTAAATCTTGCTCATCACGCTCTGTATCGATCGATGGTACATTGCGTACATCGATCGATGGAGTATCTCGACTTCAACTTCTACGGAATCGTCATCGATCGATTACACAAGGTGTGTATCGATCGATATGTGTCTCTCAATGTCGGATCTTCACAGTCATCTTGTAAAACTCTCCTTTAAGCTCCATAAGGCACCTAAATCATCAGTTTACGACAAAATGCTCCTGAACCTGAAAACATACCTAATAGACTCCAAAACATAGATAATTATAATAAAAACATATAGAAATCATGACCAAAAACGGGTCAAAATCATGGTATATCATCTCCATTGCCCACCGCAGTGCTTACAGCTCAGAATGCAAAGCAGACTCCACTCTATCAAAGTTACGCATTCCCATCAGTTGACTATTCCCCATACTATCCTGCCATACCCATCCACATCCACTGAACTGAGCTGTAGAGGTCTAGGAACCATCCACCAGAAAAATACTCCCCAGACTTATGATCTGATTGTCGCCATTCGTATCTACTTGAGACGGCAAAGGAGTCTGCTCATTGGCTTGAAACCAGGCATGGCATTTACTCTCTGCATATCGTGCTGTCTCCAATGGATATCTATCAATCCTTTTAAACAGTTTGTCATTCCGAGCCTTCCAAATATACCATATTAACCATGGATAAGGATCCATGTCTACTGTCGGTCCTTTTATGGTAATTTTCCTCCAAAAAAGGTAGTTCATGTTCGCATATATGCTCTGCAGTGGGAATAGAAAAGGGCTAGTAGGTAATGACGATAATGCCCAGACTTGCTTTGCAGGAGGGCACAAGAAGATGGTGTGTGTGATTGATTCATCTGGTTCTCCACAACGTGGACAATAATTGTCACACCTTATGTGTCTATAGTTTAAGATGCTCGTAACAGCCACATGACATGTTATTATCTGCCACATAAAATGGCACATCTTTTGTGGAGCCCGCACCTTCCAAACTTGCGCTTGTATTTTAGTAATACTTGGTTCACTAACTACAGGCATTTCTTCCCGGTTTAAAATATTCCGTGCCACCCAATATCCAGACTTAACTGTATATTCTCTATTCATTGTATAGCTCCAGCAGTATGTATCTCTACGATGTGTCGAACTAATGGACATACTCTTTATGAGAGGTATATCGACAGCGTTGACGTATTGTTCCAGTCTTGTCGCGTTCCAGGTCTTTGTCTCTTGATTAATAAGATCACTTACTCTCATGTTTGGATGCAAAACCGGTACAGATGGGATTGCCGGTCTCGCTGGTATAGTAGAAATCCAAGGGTCCTCCCATACTTTCACCTCATATCCCGAATGGATCTTCTGTCTTATACCCAATAACAACAATTCTCGTGACGTCGAAATACTTGTCCACACATATGATGGGTTACTAGTAGAAAGCTGACGCAATGGCAAGCTTGACCGATAATACCGACCCCTCATTACACGAGCAACCAGAGAATCTGGATATTGGCTCAGTCTCAATAATTGTTTTGCTAGCAATGCCAGGTTAAATTCATGGATCAACTTGAAACCGATCCCACCTTCCTCCTTTGATAAACATAATTTGTCCCAAGTGGACCAATGGATACCCCTTTTTGGGGGATTAGAACTCCACCAGAACTGTGCAATGGCACTAGCTAAGGCATCACATATTTCCAAGGGCAAGAGAAAACAGGACATGACATAAGTTGGCAGAGCTAATAGGATCGACTTGATCATAACCTCCTTTCCACCTTTTGATAGCCACCTTCCTGTCCACCCATTAACCATGATATCCTCCGGAATTCCTAGATATGTTCCCATTCCTCCTTCATTCTGAATGCCAAGGGTATCTTTAATTTCTTGTCTAACCTCATGTCCAATCCTCTTACCGAAGAGTAAGGAAAATTTGTCAAAGTTAATGCATTGACCAGAGGCTTGTCCATATTTCTTGACCACTTTCATTACTTCTTCACATTCACGGGGCTCCACCATACAGAAGAACATGCTATCATCAGCAAAGACAAGGTGAGATACCGAAGGACACACACGTGATGCGCATCCTCGTTATCTTCCCTTGGTTCTCTGCGTGATTTAGAAGGCTAACGAGCGCTTCCGTGTACAGAATAAAAATGGAAGGGGACAGAGGATCCCCTTGTCGTAGACCTCTCTCTGGAACAATGTTCCCTCTTGGCTGACCATTCATCAGTACCTTGTACCTAACAGATGTTATACAGCGCATGATCCATGTTATCCATATTTCTGAAAAACCCATCTGCCTCATGGTAGCCTCAATGAAGGATCATTCCATTCTATCATACGTCTTGATGATATGGCATCATAAGGAGAGATAAAAGACTTCTTTATATATATATAGATATATAAAGAAGAATTTTTTCTCTCCTTATGATGCCATATCATCAAATAAGAGCATGAAAATTGACATGTGACATATTTTTCTTTATGCTTGAGAATCTATCTATCTTCTATATATAAAGAAGACTTTTATCTCTCCTTATGATGCCATATCATCAAATAAGAGCATGAAAAATTGACATGTAGCATAATAATTTTGTTTCTTCTTTTTTCATTGTTCGTCTCTTATCCTTAAATACGAATTTTCATTCAATAGATCTTTATTTTCTTCAGTTTCTTGAATCTGCAGCTATAAAAAGATGAGTTTGTATCTCAAAAATTCATTATTCTATCTCTCACAATCATATTGATATAAAAATTTATGCAGATGCGGATGTCAAATAGAACTTCTAGATCCATAAATCTTCGATATAAGAATCTATCCTCGAAAATAGCTAATTCCTTTGTCCTCCTCGCCGATCTGAAGTCTGGTTGTTGTATCTCCACCGTGGAGGTCCACCTCCTAAGATTCTAGCAAGTCTGGAATGTGAAGCGCAGCGGCGAGTTTATGGGGGTTTACATGCTCCTCGACGCAAAGGTAATTCTGCCATTGAAATCATTAAATATTCGAGATGATTATTGTTTGGTTTGTTGATTCTGTTTCACTTTGTTCATATATTGATAATCAAACTTTTTAGTCCAAATATTTATTTAACAAAGAACCATTTGTTCATGTCTTGATTATCAATTTTTTTTCCAGTAGCTTTCGTTTGTTTAATTCCCAGTAGCTTTCACTTTAGATTATTCATACTCATCTATCTCCTCATTTCTTCGATGTGAAATGGGGAACTATCAGGTGCAGTGGCGAACCTAGGTTGACTAAGAAGGAGGCTGCTGTCCCCACAATAATATCAAAACAAATTTATTTGCATAAGAAACAATAAATATTTTACAGCATAGTTGGTTCCATTCAATTACTTGACCCCTCTTTTCCAGTGTTCAAAACCTCCTTCACCATTTATTTTCTTTTTATCTATTTTATGCCCCCACAAATAATATGTTCTAGATTCGCCACTGATTAGGTGGTGTAGACGGCAAGGACGTGTTAGAAGGACCAGACGGAAAG
The DNA here is from genome assembly GCA_932364175.1 of Eruca vesicaria subsp. sativa. Classification (NCBI taxonomy): domain Eukaryota; kingdom Viridiplantae; phylum Streptophyta; class Magnoliopsida; order Brassicales; family Brassicaceae; genus Eruca; species Eruca vesicaria. The sequence continues at coordinate 44,334 of CAKOAT010100822.1, read as the reverse complement.
TCGTAGAGATTTACTTTATGGTAAGCACGCCTAAGGTGGTTAAGTCTCATCCCGGCCACATGTCGCTCTCTTCATCTCCTCCTCCTTGCCTCAAGGCGTCTTTCTCCGCATCACCCGAATCAAATTTCTCCGTACTTCTGATAATCTCTAGCTGGGACATGTATATACGCATCTCTTCCGGAGGTGTTATCACTCACTCTCCTGAAAAATAATTAAGAATGTGAAGTTCACTTCAAGTGGTCTCATCAACAAAAGAAAAACTGGCCCCAGCATCTACCAAGTTGACCAAGAAAGCGTGCACCACCTAGGGGAAGGGTATGTAGTATCTTTTAAAATAATGTGTCCGCAACGTTGTCTTTTATTTTCCCTGAAAACTATTTTGCTATGTTTTCTAAGACAATCTTATAATTGTTCTTCCAGTTTAACATAAGGTTCGCAAGTCATTAAGTATTAATTGCTCTATTTCTAACAAATACAAATAAAAGTTTGCTTACATTAAAGTAGTGTTTTAACATTATACAAAAGAATATAATGTGGAGATATTAGGTAAACATATTGCTCTGTTTCTAACCAAAAGATGAGATGTTCATGCGAAAGCTCTATCTCGCTGTAAACACATGAAATCAATGTAAGAGATAAAGTCTTAGTTAAAGACCAATTGAAACAAAGTTGTACATTGAAAAGTACAAATTTTAAAAACAGCAAGAGTTGATTACTATATCGTCTAAATAAGCAATTTAAACGATTGATCATTGCATGATCTAGAAAGATGTACTTTCAGAAATACATTAAAAACATCAAGAGTTGACTACTAACTAGTCTACATCCTCTAAAAACAAGGAAAACAAGTTACCAACTGAACTAAAAAAATAAAATAATAAAACTAATAATATCTAGTAGACTTATTTTTCAGTACAATAAAACCTTAAATATGATGCACAAACTCAATTAATAACACATACACACGACAAACTCACTGCTTCTAACGGGTCTAGGAAATACAGCATAACACTAAACAAACTTTACATTCCAATCTTCAAAAGCCCCAACCAGACGTACTCGCTACCAAACCCACCAATTTCTTAAATATATATTAACAAAAGTTCAAACTTCATCTTTATGATTTGAGTAATAAACTTTACCAAAACCGTAACTAACTATAACTTTATGGTCTCTTTTTAGAATTCAGAGATAAACTATGTGCGAAATATATTTAAGCTCTCTCACACTCTTTCTTAACAATAAAATCATCAACATAATGCTAACATTGTATTCAATACACTAACACACTAAGCTATCGTTCTTTAAGAAACAATACTTCCCAATGCTAACTCACGTCACAAACAACATTTCCTTCCAATATATAATAACGGGAAACAACAAATAGTCAATATCCCGTGCATAACGCAGACCCGTCCTAGTTATTAATAAAGAATCGTTGGTTTGTCATTAAGTGATTTAACTATATTTGATATATTGGTTTAAATTATTCTTACACAAAACATGTACGTGAACCTTAAATTGGATCTATTGTTTAGTTTGATAAATCGTCTGTTTGAATTGATTAAGATAATTATTGGTTCATATGTACTTATGCTTAAACTAGTTTAGAATCAGAAATTTAAATTAGACATATAATCTTTGGTTGTTTCGATAGCTTGGTTTTATATTGGTTCGATGGTGCCATTGATTTTGTTATTACTTTATAAAGTCAATCTTGCTGGTTTTAAAATTGTCAACACTAACGAAAGAATTTGATAATATAATCATCTTCATTATTTGTCTAATACCTAATTAGTAGTAACTATCTGATTGGCTTGCTACGGTTTGCAATTAAGTATTTTATTGATCTAAATATACAGCTAACAAGATTATGTTTAATTACAAAAGGTTATGTTATGGACATGTCTTCTGTTCAATTAATGAAAACTATAGTCATCTTTGTGGGCTAGGTATCTTGTTCTTTCAAGTTTCAGCTGGTTTAGGTAGCACGAGTCATTTACCTTATGATTTAACTGTAGTTTTATGGTTTCTTTGTGAACACAACTTTCATTCATCTAACTTTCTTCAGTACAAACACAAGAGAGAATTATCCATCCTCTTCGATAAAAAGCATAAACTAGAATAACAGACCAAAATAAGAAAGATAGTTCTTCAAAAGAAGATGATTGTGAATTCAAGACCAAGCTTGGATGTATCGATATAGCATTCCTGACAAAATTGGGCAGCTAAAACTTAGTCACATAATGTGACGTTGAAGGCCAACTCTCACCTACTAGGCAACACATGGTAATCTCTGTTGCATCTTCTGGTGTAATGACCTTCACGAGCCAATGATTTTTTGGTCGAGACAAATTCCGTTCAACCAGTATGAATTGGTCCAATCAGTTTCATAAATAAAAACCGATCCGGTGAATTAATGCCTTGACTGGACTGTCTTGTGATCGAAAAACATTCTCTAGATAGTTCAGGTTGAGTATTAATTAATATGGTTGATTTTAATCAAGCTGGACGAGTTATCAAAACCAGGACAGGAGTTAGTGATCGAGAAGTGTTTGGTCGAAAACTTTCTGGAATTATCGACCAGTCTTATAATTGTTTCTGACACGTTTTATGCCTTCTCCTCTCCAGTATTCTTGCTTGCTTGCTTAGTAATTAATTCACATGACTTGCACCTGTGTGCTTGCTCTCCTGCTTAGTAAATTAAAACAAAAAAAATGGCTGGAAAGATTTATTCATGAGAAGGAAAGTGTGAGCTGTTTGGTGTCTGGAAAGTGCTGAAGCAGTTCTCCACCTGTCCACTCTCAGCCTTGCTTTGTGCTGAGTGAAACCCACCTCTGAAGCAACCCCTCAGCTATTTATCTCCTTCATTAAGCTGCTTGGTCGTCGATAGCCTGCAAGAAAAATCAAAGAGAGAGATGAGAGAATATCTGTGAAAAAAAAAACTCATGGAAAAAAATTCAAAGAAAATTCATAAGAGATGGACGACCCTTTCTCAGCCTCTCGTGACTTTAATCAGTGTGTTCTGGTATGATTAAGAGCTGAAATCTTGGTGTCCTGAAGTTAACAATCACCCATGTTCGTCAGACTTTGATTTTGATCAGGGTTGTCGTGGCTTCATCTTGGAGTTGAGAGCACCATATCTTCAGTCTTTGATTTTAATCAGTACGGATTTGTGATTTAGATCAGATCAGTTTTAGTAGAGCTTTGTGTCCGGATTAAAATCTAAGCGCTGTTCTGATCATGAATTGACCATGATTCCTTTGGTCTTAAGGTCAAGGCGTGAGCATCTTGGAGAAAGAGTGAAACCGAATTCATCTAGCTTTGAGTAAAAACCAGTAAGCTTAGCCTCTTGATTCAGAACTGTTTTGATTTCAACAAGCTGTTTGAGCTGTTGATTAACCTGTCCAGATCAGTGGTCTAAGACTTTGTATGGTTCAGTCCTTGTTGGTTTATGGTTGGATCGATCTCATAGAACCAGTAGCTGAATTAATACGGGAAACTGAAATTAAACCGAACTGATTATGGAGCTGTGCCGAGCTGCCTTAAGTCTAAACTTATCTTGTCCTTAATTAGTCTGAGTTAAAATTAACTGATCACCAATGAACCAGGCCTGTCTGAACCAAGCTGTATTCATCTAGTATAATTAGAACCGAACTGAGCTGAGTTGATTATCTTTTTGAACCGAACTGAAGTGATTGATCTTTATTTTCCAACCTTTCCGTTTTAAATTCAGATGGTCAATGAGAGTGGTCGGATCAGCCAGATCCTTGTGATGGTTCTGAACCGAGACTGATCCAGAGGTTGAGTGTCCTTAGCTTGAGCTCGTGTCTAGTCTTCCTTAGCCAATCTCATGGATTAAAGGTGAGTCTAGATAGATGTTGATGAGTTATGAATGAGTAATACATGAATGATTATTTAATATTGAGACTGATAAGCAAAGTTTATTAATCTATAATTGTGTGAAGTGTTTACCTTGTGTAAACACAATAAGAATTAATATAAAATATTATTTGAGGTTTATCCTGAGCCTTAGTACTTGTTCTCAAGTACTAATATATAAGTATATGATTAAGTATATGAGTAAGAATCATGTGAAGTTTTATCATATTCACTTTCCCTAAAGTCCCCGCATTACCGTGACTTGGTCCTCCGAATGGAACAAGGTCATGAAGACACGATGATGGGGTATCACCCTGGAGGCCGTGTACTGCATGACGATGCAGTCTCGAATGTTCATTAGAATATTCGAGGATGATGGTAATGCTAACTCACTAAGCTCGGTTAGCCTTTGTGGTTTATCAAGTTTAGTATATATATTGTATATATATATATATGATGAAGTGATTGGCGGGTGATGTGGAAGTGATGTTTAAGATACGATTCATATTGATTAAATGATAGGCCTTGTATATTTATATTAGTTATGGAATATATTTCCACTGTATACAAATGTTGTCGATCGCTCGGGATATGTATTGGGTATGGGATTAGACTCACTGAGTAAACTAGTTACTTATGAATTATTAGTGATGCAGGTAACCAGTAGGCGGAGACCTCAACTATAGAATGGGAAGGCGAAGGTATGGTAGAAAAGTCTTCTCCTCCAGAGAAAAGAAAAAGCGAAATAGATCCAGTCTCCTCCAGGCTCTCGATCTTCGTTTCCGCATTTTCTTTGACCTAGACTCGTCAGTTTTGATCCGATTGATCCTTTCTTCAGCTGCAGGTTTTGATTATTCCGTCAAATTCGAGCTTTATCTTCATTAAAATGGTTACGCTTCGTAAGTCAACGCGTCGTGGTGTTCGTGTATCTGCTTCAGCGACGAAGACAACGACAAGACAAACAGATCGTCGATCTATTCTGATGACGACTATTCCAGATCCAGCTATTCCGATGACATTTCCATGAAATCCTAGCTCTTCTATTCCGATGAGCTATCCAAACTTGATTCCAACAGAGGCGTTTAACTTTGATGGAATCCAGTACTCAACTTACTTTCTAACGAATGGTGATAATCCTGGTTCCTCCATCATTTCCGAGGTACTCGATGGTACGAACTATAACACTTGGATTCTAGTTATCATTATTGTTTTTAGATGCGAAGAACAAATTATCGTTTGTTGATGGTTTGCTACCTAAGCCACCAGAGAATCATCCTCATTGTAGAATCTGGTCTCGTTGTAATAGCATGGTTAAGTCTTGGATTCATAACTGTGTGACGAAGCAGATCCATGGAAGTATACTCTGATTCAATGATGCCTCTGAGATCCGGAAAGATCTGATGACACGTTTTCGTATCACAAATTTACCAAGGTATTATCAGTAAACTAAACAGATCTAGTCTCTCCATCAAGGCTCTATGGATCTCTCTACATATCACACCAACATGAAGACTCATTGGGATGAGCTTGATGGAGTAGATTGTGCTAAGATTTGCCAAAATTGTGATTGCTACAAAGCGATGTACACTAAGGAAGAGCATTATAAGATCATCAAGTTACTTGCAGGTTTGAATGATTCTTATTCTCATGCCAGAAGTCAAATCCTTATGAAAAGGAATGTTCCTGATCTTGCTGAATTTTATAACCTCCTTGATCAAGATCACAGTCAGCGGAGCATTAATCCCATTTCAAATGCGTCTGCCTTTCATGTCACAAATGAGTCTTCTTTGGCTTCAATCAATGCAACTCAGCCAGCTCAGCCTAATTGTCAAGGCAGACCTTTGTGTTCTCATTGTGTCTATTCTGGTCACACCATGGATAAATGTTACAAAATTCATGGACTTCCACCGGGATTCAAGTCTAAATGATTGTTGACTGCTGAGAAACAAACCACTCCTGCCAAACTTGTGGTTGCTAATATAACTCTTGCTAATAATATTGATAATTTTATTGCTATATGCATGATGAATACATTAACCGAACATCAGATTCAAGGTGTCATTGAGTATTTCAACACTCAGCTACAGTTTTCTCGAGATTCAGATCCGCTTAAGGCTTCTACTTCTGGAGGATCAATTACAAATCTACCAGATATGATTATTTCCACAAATACAGTTTATTTTGTTGGAGTACTAATAGCTACTGGAAATATATTATCTTCTGTGTCTTCGATCATTGATAGTGGTGCAACTCACCATGTATGTCACCACCGAAGCAAGTTTCTCAATCTATCTGAAACCATTAACCCGTCTGTAATTTTACCAACTAGTTTAGGCATGAAGATAATTGGGACTGGACAGGTCAAACTGAATGAGAGTTTAATCTTGAATAATATTCTCTTTATACCAGATTTCAGATTAAGTCTCATCAGTGTCAGTCAGATGGAAAGAGACTTGGGTTATAGAGTTGCTTTTGTGAGTGGATCTTGTATAATTCAGGATCTTTCCAGGGGGTTGATAATTGGTTAGGGTGAAGAGATAGCAAACCTTTATATTCTGGATAAAGCATATGTTGCTGATTTCACTACAAGACCTTCAATTTTATGGGTTAATGTTGTTCTTGATTTGGTCTTGTGGCACAATAGATTAGGTCATCCTTCCATAGACAAGACTGATTCGATATCAAATGTACTTGGAATTTCTCAAAAGGAATAAAACTTCTTTTCACTGTGCTATTTTTCCTCTCGCCAAACAGAAGCATCTAAAGTTTCCCTCTCAAAACAATATGAGTGTCAAGTCATTTGATTTGTTGCACATTGATACTTGGAGACCTTTTTCAGTAACTTCAAATGAAGGATATGAATACTTCTTGACGATTGTGGATGATCACACCAGAGTCACCTGGATTTATCTTATGCGTACTAAGAATGAAGTTCTTACCTTGTTCTCGGAATTCTTGATAATTGTAGAAACTCAGTACAAAACTGTTGGGGTCAAAATCGGTACGACGGAATTAATATCCAAAACTCCCCGCAAAAAGATAAAAAGAAATCGTTTTATCGAGCTCGAGAAATCGTTTTATAAAGCTCGAGAAATCGTTTTATAAAACTCAAAGAATCTTTTTATAAAACTCGAAGAATCGTTTTATAAATCCAAAAGAAATCTGCGGAAAACTCGGAAGATCGTCATCTCGGGAAAACGAAAACAAACGTCGATTACACGATCGCCTGAGTTAAGCACAAAACCGCGAAAAACCAAAACCGCCGTAAAACACGAGCTAGTCACGTCACGACTAGTTCGCCGTTGGGCGAGCTAGAAGCTTCCCCGGCAGTTCGCCAAACGGCGAGATTAACCAGTCCGGTTCGACTCGCCGTACGTCGAACCGACTGTCCCGAGCCTCGATCTCCCGTATCTCTGATTCAAGGCTTACGTCCTTCGACACGATCGTGTTCCGAACCACGATCGAAATGTCTCCAGTTCTGTCTCGATCCGTCCTATCATTCGAGCTTTACGATAAAAACCGTAAAACTTTGTTTTCTCGAAAAGAACTCGAGAATTTCGTATAAAACTGAAACGGTTAAACAAAACACCGAACATTGCCTAAACTATACGATTTACTCGAGATTTTTCGTAAAAATCTTAAAAACGCGTTTTTAGTGAAAAGAGTCGAGTGAACCGTAAAAACGGTAATGATTAACCGAGGAACAAACGTAGCTAAACTTTAAAATTAACTTGGGGAATTTACTAAAAAACGGCATCGAATCAGGAAACGATCTCGTATAAAATCGTACAATGGATTTATCGTAAAACGGCCCAGAAGGTCCTAAAACGCGATAAAAACTCATCTCGCGATCTTAACGAAATCTAACCCGAAGATACGATAACGCTTTGATGGTTTACTCGCAGAAGAAAGATAAATGTCAAGTTTGAGGATAAATGGCAAGTTTGAAGATAAAGAGAAGATTTCCGCGGGAAAAAAGGAAGGATCAAGATAAATGGAAGATTCCCGATAAACTCGAATTCGGGCAAAATGGAAAGACTAAAACCGCCTAGGAGGGAGTATATAAGCAAGAGGCACAGAGCAGAAGCAGAGACACGATTTTCAGAGCTTTCACCACCAAATTTAGCATTTAGGAATATTTATGTTTTCTGTTAGCGAGCTGCGTCTCTACTAGGGTTTTTTCGATCTTAGACTTCTAGAGTTAGGGATTTCGCCGACGGCTCACGCAGCTACGGCCACTCTCGTGTTAACAGTTCTTACGCAGATTCGGAATAAAGACCTTCTGGCTCTCAACCTCGTTTATTCTCACTTTAATTTTAAGTTCATCGTTTCCTTAATTATCGTTGTGCTGTTCTGCAGATAGCCGGGTCCTCTGGAAACTTAGGGTTTACTCAAAGTTTCCTTATTTACGATTCATTGACAGTAGGTGTCCGAGCAGAAGCAGAAAAAGAGGAACTCTCGTAACGACAAGTTCGTCCATCACGAGGGGCAGGATCTCCAAGGGGCGCACAACTACGCCATTAATTCCAGATCGGAACAACGGCGAACTACGGGTAACACGTGGACGAGAAATTCGAATTACGATGAGAATACTTTCTGCGACCTCCACCAAACCCGTGGACATTCTACCGTGAACTGCAAAGTTCTCGGCGCAAGGCTTGCCGCAAAACTGATCGTGGGAGAACTCTCTGAAATATCCATCGTCAAGGATCTCATCCGCGATTCAGACCGCCTCCCAAAAAACGACAGGAACTCGCGAGCGGAAACTCCGCCTCAGGGGAACCAGTCGGGCGAAAAACACGGACGAAGGCAAGACGAGAAGGGCAACGACGCTAACCGCCGAAAAAATCAACATGATTATCAATGAATCGCAATATCACAATGACACCGTCTCGTCTATCAAATCCTACCAACGCAAAGCCGAAACCGGCTCAAGTTGGAAGGTGCCGTCGGATGACACTCCAAAAGGGGTAATCTCATTCGACGACGCTGAAACCGGCGGAATCGACCAACCTCATGCTGATCCCCTTGTCATCGACTTAGAGATAAGCGATTTAGAAGTCGCTCAAATCCTGGTCGATACCGAAAGTACCGTCAACGTGATCTTCCGCAACACGTTAGCACGTATGGGAATAGAACTCTCGGAAGTCGAACCTATTCCAAAACCGTTGAACAGCTTTTCCGGCGAGACATCAACGACCTTGTGATCAATCCGGCTACTGGTGGCAGCCAAAGAAGTGACGAAAATCGTCAACTTCGCGGTAGTCGATTTCCCGGCCATCTACAATGTGATCTTGGGCACGCCTTGGATAAATTCCATGAAGGCGGTTCTATCGACATATCACTTAGGCATCAAGTTTCTGACTCCTACGGGAATCGCAGAAATTTGGGGATGCCAAAGACAATCACGATCCTGCTTCCTGGCCGAACACAAGCTGAGGCAACTCGCGGTCGCAATCGAGAAACCAAAACGGGCAAAGGTTACGCCACCGCCCGTGGAAGACGACCCAAAGCAAGCAACGGTCGAGAAACAGCAAGTTTCCGCACCCATCGCTTCTATCCAGCCGGAGGAGAAAAGCCCAGACAAAGACATCGATCCAGTAACTGAAGTGATCAAAAAGTCTGCGACGGCCGAGTAAGCATACTCGCACAAACAATCAGAACTAGGAGATGGCTTTATTTCCGAAAGGAATACGTAGGCAGCTCGCCTAAAGACGAGTTCAGCTATCCCCCTTCCAAAACGGGGGGGGGGGGAATGTGGGTGCGTATACGAGTATTCGTATACTCCCAAATTTTTAGAACTTTCGCTTTGTAACCGAAAAATTTTCGAAAACTTTTTAATAAAGACTAAGTTAGAACATTATAAAATCTCCGCTACTATCGAAAACGCAAAAAAAAAAAAACGAATTCCAAACATCCGGAAATCACTTCCGCAGTAACAACTACTTAATCGTTTCTATGAAACTTATACACCAAAATATTTTCGGAAAGAACCGGCGCGACGTCGCCTAAATTCTCGAGAAAAATATTTCACTAAGTCCGTCCGCGACTTTAAAAACATGTAGGCTCTGCGATTGGCCCCGTCGAGCACGCTAGCCATCCTAAACAAACGCACCAACCTATTGGTCCGCATACATCCGACTAGGATAAAATAGCGCGCTATAAAAGAAATCCAAATTTTTGGTCAGCACTTCCGAGCAACTTAGAAATTGTTCCCGGTGAGATGCTCGATTCCAACCATACGAATCATATAAGCCGAGAACCTACCGCGGATTCTAAATCGGTATGGAATCAGGTTAAAATCGCAACAGGCAAAACGAAAGCCGACTCGTCATCGCATAGCCTCAGTCTGAAAGTAAACCTAGGTCTTATCCTAAACCCAGCACACTGGTCTCTAACGTCTCAAGGCATGAATCGAGATCCTAAAGGCATGCATCTTCGCCCTCATCTAAACACTCGCGAAAATCGAAACCTTCCGAGTTAACGAACCGGACGATTTACACCAAGAGTTAGATGCGAGACGACAACTCGTATTCTTCCCTCTACATCTAAAAACGAAACGCAAATTTCATACTTAGAAAATATTTCTTATTAGAAAGTCTTCAAATACACACCGCCGAGCGGTAGGGATTCAAAGCCACCAACGGTCAGTCCCGGAAAAACAACAACGAAATCATAAAAGCAATAACATCATACATCATCAAGCGCAAACGCCGAATCCTGGCCAACGTTAGCATCAAACCACGTTTGGTCAACTTCGCCATCAGCATCCGGAATATCAGGTCCGACTTCGACCGAATCCGGTGACACCACGATGGGTTTCAACTTATCCCACATGCGCGCCCTAAGATCAAAAAATTCGGATTGCATGTTTCTCTTCTGATTCAGGTTCCCCCTCTACGCGGAATATTCTTGACATACGAATACCCTTCATTCTGGGTAAGAGACAACCCATGAACAACACCACGGCATTCACGATAATCACCATTCGCCTGTTGAGCAACTTCAGCGTGCGAATAATCAGTTGCAAATCGCTCACGACGGGCCTTCATCTCCTCAGCAACCTCTCTTTTACCTGCACGACGAGCACGACGAATTCTTTGGTCAGAAAGCTCCCTGGCGCGGCGAGAGCTAACTGCACACTCGTCCCTCACGCTAGCTATCTCCCTCTCAACCATTTCTTCGGCTTGGTTAGCCTTAACCACTGCCCGAAGGCGAGCAACTTATTTTTCGGCCATATCCGCTCGAAACTCGGCAAGATGAGCTTCAGCACCACGGCTATCTAGGGCACGGCTCATGACCAAGAAACCCTGCCAAAGAAAAGAAATGAGTGGAATCGTCCGATGATAAAATCACGCGAAAAATATAAACACACGAACCTCTTTAGCTTGTTCAGACCCTCTAGTAAACTCTGGAACTTGATCGGGATCAACGCCCGGAAAGTTGGAGGTCGACGATCCACCCGCATTCGCCCAAACACCTTTTTCCGCTTGGCTGTCAAGGAAGTCCTTGAGAATATTTTCGGGAGAGGCCGTGTATTCAGATTCGTCATCTTCAACAACCAAATTTTTATCCCCTTGAGATCTCGACTTACCCCTCCTCATTGAGGGAACGTACGGAATAAATTTTCCTATGAACGGATCGTCTTCATGAATCGGAGAATCCGTGAAAAGCCGAGATCGGAAGAGAGCAACCGCCTGGCGGACACGCTGTGGAGAGAAACTTCCCCAGCCAACTTCACCGCGTTTGAGTGAGGCAGTAATACTCGGGAGATCCACCAGATGCGGAGGTAAAGGGTTGGTCTCTACGGAAAACAAAAATGAATAAGTAAAAAGGAGGAAATTCGTATGAACTCGAATCACATACCTTTCCGACCCCATACGGTCGTGAAGAACGGAATGCAATCCTCCTCGATCGACGCGCTATCAATACAAACATAGAAGAAATTTTTCTTCCAAGAAGAAGAGTTCGATGAACAACCAGTAACGATTTCTGCACGAGGGCATAAAGTGATACTCTGCGGGCTTCAGTAAACCTTCGAGATGGTCGATGCTGAGGGTGATTCCCTGCTCGTATCTCAACGTCAAGAGACCAACAAGTTGTTTTAGGCCTAGGGGAGTCAACTGACTAATCGATAATCCCAGCCTATGAAGATATCGAACAATGATCTCCGGGATCGGAAACCATAAATGGCATTGCTGCAAAAATTCATTGTAGCAGGTAAAAAAGACATCGAGGCAGCCTTGTAACTCTCCCCGGCAAGTGGGAGGCGAAACTCGACCGCTTCTGGAACTCGGCAAAATTCCCGCATGAATTCAATACTGTTAGGAGGAGCTGAGTTCGGACGTTCAGGAGCTCGATCAGCATCCGGCAGAGCTGGAACCCAAATACCAGGCCTAGCGGACCCCGACTCATCTCTTATCGCCCAATAAGCCGCACGGTCAATTGGATCAATCGATGGAAATGGGTACTTCTCTTTCGGAACCGAAACTCGAGGTTGCGAGCTCGTTCCTTCGGAGTTACGAGAATCAGAACTGGTTGAGGAACGAGTTCTTCTTTTTGAAAACATACTTGAAAACTTTGAGAGAAGAAAACTTAAAGGAAGTAATGAAAAACTTTTTCTTGGATAAGTTATGGAGAATGAAGTAAAGAATTCAAAATTTTACCCCATATACTTATAGGAGAAAGTTTACTATTCACCTTTGGCTTTTTGACCATTAAATTTCCGCCTAATTCTACCAAACTCGCCAAACAAGTTCAGTCCGCTCGCAAGAACTCCACGATTCTTGCGAGCTTGGGGGCTAAATGTTGGGGTCAAAATCAGTACGACGGAATCAATAGCCAAAACTCCCCGCAAAAAGATAAAAAGAAATCGTTTTATAAAGCTCGAGAAATCGTTTTATAAAGCTCAAGAAATCGTTTTATAAAACTCAAAGAATCATTTTATAAAACTCGAAGAATCGTTTTATAAAACTCGAAGAATCGTTTTATAAATCCAAAAGAGATTTCCGAACAAAGGAAATCCACGGAAAACTCGGAATATCATCATCTCAGGAAAACGAAAACAAACGTCGATTACACGATCGCCCAAGTTAAGCACAAAACCGCGAAAAACCGATACCGCCGTAAAACGCGAGCTAGTCACGTCCCGACTAGCTCGCCCAACGGCGAGCTAAGCCAACCCGGCTTAGCTTGCGGTTGGGCGAGCTAGCCTCTTCCCGACTAGCTAGCCCAACTAGTTCGCCCAACTTAGCTCGCCGTTGGGCGAACTAGTCCCGTCCCGCCTAGCTCGCCCAACGACGAGCTAGAAGCTTCCCGGGCAGTTTGCCAAACGGCGAGCTGAACCGGTCCGGTTCGACTCGCCATAAGTCAAACCGACCGTCCTGAGCCTCGATCTCCCGTATCTCCGATTCAAGGCTTACGTCCTTCGACACGATCGTGTTCCGAACCACGATCGAAATGTCTCCAGTTCTGTCTCGATCCGTCCTATCATTCGACCTTTACGATAAAAACCGTAAAACTTTGTTTTGTCGAAAAGAACTCGAGGAAATCGTATAAAACGGCAACGGTTAAACGAAACACCAAACATTGCCTAAACTATACGATTTACTCGAGATTTTTCGTAAAAATCTTAAAAACGCGTTTTTAGTGAAAAGCGTCGAGTGAATCGTAAAAACGGCAACAATTAACCGAGGAACAAACGTAGCTAAACTTTACGATTAAATCGGGGAATTTACTAAAAAACGGCATCGAATCAGGAAACGATCTCGTATAAAGTCGTAAAATGGATTTATTGCAAAACGGCCTGGAAGATCCTAAAACGCGATAAAAACCCATCTCGCGATCTTAATGAAATCAACCTGAAGATATGATAACATTTTGATGGTTTACTCGCAGAAGAAAGATAAATGTTAAGTTTGAGGATAAATGGCAAGTATGAAGATAAATAAAAGATTTCCGCGGGAAAAAAAAGGAAGGATCGAGATAAATGGAAGATTCCCGATAAACTCGTATTCGGGCAAAATGGAAAGACTAAAACCGCCTAGGAGGGAGTATATAAGCAAGAGGCATAGAGCAGAAGCAGAGACACGATTTTCAGAGCTTTCACCACCAAATTTATCATTTAGGAATATTTCTGTTTTCTGTTAGCGAGTTGCGTCTCAACTAGGGTTTTTTTATCTTAGACTTCTAGAGTTAGGGATTTCGCCGACGGCTCACGCAGCTAAGGCCACTCTCGTTGTAACAGTTCTTACGCAGATTCGGAATAAAGACCTTCTTGCTCTCAACCTCATTTATTCTCACTTTAATTTTAAGTTCATCGTTTTCTTAATTATCGTTGTGCGGTTCTGCAGATAGCCGGGTCCTCTGGAAACTTAGGGTTTACTCAAAGTTTCCATATTTACGATTCATTGATAGTAGGTGAATTTTGGTTCCCACAAAAACAAAGGTTAAAGGAGTTAGATCGGATAATGCACCGGAGCAGCGATTCTCTGACTTGTATAAGGCTAAAGGAATTACAGCTTTCCATTCTTGTCCAGAGACTCCGGAGCAGAACTCTGTTGTTGAAAGAAAGAATCAACATATCTTGAACGTTACTCGTTCATTGATGTTTCAGTCGAAAATATATCTTGAATACTGGTCAGATTGTGTTCTCTCTGCCGTGTTCTTGATGAATAGACTTCCTCCTCCTTTGCTACAAGACAAGTCTCCTTATCAAATGCTTACTTCCAAGAAACCAGATTATACAGGGATCCGCACATTTGGGTGTCTCTGTTATGTGTCTACTTCTTCCAAGAATAGACATAAATTTCAGCCAAAAGCTAAGTCTTGTATCTTTCTTGGATACCGTATGGCTACAAAGGCTACAAGGTTATGGATTTGGGGACTAATGTCATTTCTATATCACAAAATGTTGTCTTTCATGAAGACATTTATCCATTTAATCAGTCTGAAGACCTTCCGGATATTTTTGGTTCCTCTGTGACTGATGATAAGAAACCACATACAGTTACATCTCCTATTCCTTCAGTTGTTGAAGAGCCATCTCCGCCTGTTGTTTCAGGTTCTGATACTGTCCCAGATAATGGTCAGAAAAATCCTCGAAGACACCTGCATATCTTCAGGATTATTACTGAAATTTAACTGAAACTACCACCCCTTACCCTCTAGCAGCACATGTTTCTTAGGATAAGCTTCCCGTAACTTATAAGAATTACATATGCTCTGTCATGCATCATCATGAACCTTCTTCTTTCACTTAAGCTATGAAGTTTGATGACTGGGTAAAGGCATTGAATGAAGAGCTTATTGCTTTGGAGAGTACTGATACATGTGAAGTGGTGTCTCTTCCTGATGGCAAACATGCCATTGGCTGCCGTTGGATATATAAAGTTAAACTAAATGCTGATGGTACGTTGGAACAATACAAGGTGCGGCTTGTTGCCAAGGGTTATACACAACAGATTAATTGATTTCGTTGATACTTTCTCTCCTGTTGCGAAAATGACTACTGTCAAGACTTTGCTTTCTGATGCTGCTGTCACGCAATGGAGTCTCAAGAAGTTAGATATATCTAATGCATTACTAAATGGTGATCTTTATGAGGAGATATATATGACATTGCCTCCGGGTTATACTCCAAAAACAGGCACAGTCTTACCTTCTAATCCACGTATGTCGTCTCAATAAATCTTTATATGGGTTATGTCAAGCTTCAAGACAATGGTTTCTGAAGTTTAGTTGTACTCTCATGGCTCTTGGTTTTCAGAAATCTCACTCTGATCATACGTTGTTCATCAGTAACAAGGATGGTAGACACGTTGCCGTCTTAGTTTATGTGGTCGACATTATCATCGCTAGCAATGATGATGACAGCGTGAGACAACTTAAAGATGATCTTTGGAAGTGTTTCAAGTTGCGTGATCTTGGTCCTTTGTGTTACTTCTGGGGGCTAGAGATTGCATGTTCCAGGGAGGGGATTTCCATTTGTCAACATAAATATGCTCTGGAGTTACTTGAAGAAACATGTCTTATGGCTTGCAAACCCTCTTCTATTCCAATGGATCCAAGCATTAAGCTTGTACAAGACAGTTCTGAACCGGTTCTTTCTGATCCAACTTTATATCGGAGAATTTTTGGCAAAATGATGTATCTGACTATCACACAACCAGATATTACCTTTGCTGTTAATCGCTTGTGGCAGTTTGCCTCAGCTCCAAAACAATCTCACCTTCAAGCTGCCTACAAGGTTCTTAATTACCTAAAGGGTACGCTTGGGAAAGGGATTTTCTACTCTGTTCATTCAGATATTGAAATGTTTCACTAACACTGACTGGTCTTCTTGTGCTGATATACGACGCTCCACTTCAGGCTTTTGCATGTTTCATGGGCATTGTCTCATCTCTTGGAAATCCAAGAAACAAGATACTGTTTCTCATTCTTTTGCAGAGTCTGAAGTTGCTTGGTTGGTTAAACTGCTTGATGAGTTCCTTGCTCCCCAACCTCAGCCGGTAGCTTTCTTTTGTGATTTTACAGAAGCTATACACATCGCTAACTATGCTGCGTCTCACAAAAGAACTAAGCACTTGGAAAATGATTGTCACATCGTTGTGCGAAGATTTTGAAAGGGTTGATCAAGACGTTTCATGTCAGGACAGATAATCAGCTTGTGACATGTTTACAAAGCCGTTGTATCCTACTCTTTTACTTACTTATGTTCGAAAGATTGAAATGTTGAACATATACATGTCATCTTGAGGAGGGTATTAGATATTCAAATTGTGTAGTCCGGTTTACATTAAACCGAGTCTATTTTATTCTATTGTAATTTTGGTATACATTGTTTTGGTATATCAAGATTTAACATGGTTTAATTGGAATTTTTTTTGCGTGCATATACATGTTTAGCATATGAAAATATTTAATCGTGTAATGTGATGGGTGTATATGAAAATCTTGTTAACTGATATAATATAGTAAGAAACTAGTAAATATGATAATAACTATAGGGATATTATTTATCTTTTGATATAATGAAAAGTTTATTATAATTCATATTTTATATAATTTATTATTAATTATTTTATTGGGTTTCAAATTTAAAGTTTGACCGTAAAAGATTCATAAATTCTGGAAAATAATTCGAAGAAAGATATAATTACTAGAATGTGATTACCTAAAGCTCAATATGTATATTACATTTAAAGATTACAAGACCCGAATTCTATAAATAAATCTCATTTATGTGTGATGTTAAGTTTAAAAGTAAATTTTCTCGAAAAATGTTTTAATGATGCATATATATATTAAAACAAAAAGAATTCTTTCACATAAAGTAATGTTGTCCAGAAGACACACGATTAGAAAAAAGGATTAATAAAGTTTACAACTATATCGTCTCTCCTTGAGACTGAGAAACACAATGAGCTATTGAGAAAAGAAAATGAGTCATGTCTACTTGATTATGCTCCATTCTCTGAAGTGAATGTGACATTATATATAATGAGAAAAGAAAGACCACATTAACCTGAGGAAATGGCTACAAAAGTGATCCTAGACGTTAATATGGATATGGATATGGATATGGTCAAGATAGAGCCCAATGAATTTCTTTCAAAAAGATATTCTCACAAGAAGTGAGAAAATAAAAATAATAGAAAATAAAATAAATTTCTCTTATCTTATATGAAAAGAAACTATTGTGAGTACAATGTCTTGTAGTATAAAGATTATTCAAAGCTCTAGAAGAGAAAGCCTGTGATTGCCTATGGGAACACAATTTGAAATCATCACTACAAGAAATATGCTCATTGTTAGCGCGGGTTATATGCTATGTTAGGGGTTTGATAGCGTTTTCATAAATGCTATGTATACGGCAGCCATCATAGGTACCCCCCCTACAATAGCATTTTTTCGTGATGCTACGAAAAGTCAATTTATGATAGCAATACCTAGGTGATGTTATTAACAAATATATGGCACGATTATTAGGTGTTATAAACTGATTACGATACAAATTTGGTGCTATGGTATAGACTTCTACAATAGCAATAATTTATTTTGGTAATTGCTATTCAGAAATGCTATACTAACCTATTGTAATAGCTTCGAAATGTATTATGATAGTTCAAATTGTATGAAATTTTAAATGCTATGATCTTAAAGTATAACTCTTTTTTTTAAGCTATTGCATTGTGTCTATGAGTTATGATTTGAATCTTGTTTCACCAAACCAGAAATCCATAACAAAACAAATTCATTCATAAAATAGGTTCCACATACATTAGTCATTACATAAGTCATTACACAAGAGTTACTAATGCCGTTTGCAAAAAGATACTAAAAACACAAGAAATAATATCATACATTAAGTTGATTTGTCTAGCCTAAAACTAGCCAAGTCTGGACCTAAGTTGTTCATCCCCCTGCAGCCTGCAACAATACAAACTCTGATCAGTTATGCAATAAAAATTCTCATCAGTTTAAACACACAAAACACAACACTTACATTATCTTAGAATATGACCGATTTTTCAAGTGGCCATGCAATTGATGAACCATGTGCATCTTTCAAACACTCGATTTCATCTGTCTTCCTCCAAACTTCTGCATCATCGACTATCACAGCATCTACCCACACTCTAGCCGCTTTCGGACCCAAGCGCACAAAGTGGACCATTTGAGATGGGTCTGTTGAATGCACACGAACTTCAGCTACTACTTGTTTCCTCTCACCAAGGTCCATCAGTTTGCACTTCTGATTATGCTTCATTGGTTGAGATCCATGCTTATGCAAACACTTTTCAACAGACATTTACATTACTTAAAACTCAAAGATTAATATAAGCAGAAGAATGCAAATTATAAGTTAAAAATTTACCTGATCAGATGGTGGAGACTCCTCAGTAGGAGTTGATGTTGTTGCTACATATTTGGAACCAACAGATGTATTTTTGATACCTGTTTCTTTTCCTACTGAAGAGATGGTGTTTGGAGTAGGAGATTGTTTGTGATGTTGTTTATGGTGGATTGTCAAAGACAACTTTCCGAACAGGCCATGATATAAAAGAGTGTACGCAGTCGTCGAGGTATGCAAGATCCATCGTAGGCCTCCATAAATATGTTCCCTGCTCATGTACAACATCCAGGAAAACTTTTACAGCTTTAGGTCCGAGAGGAAGTCCATTGACCAATGCTTTTGCTTCTTTTGTCTGCCAACGCCCTTCACCCACAACGACATCATCATCAGACAAATCCAGTAGTTTGCATTTGTTGAGAGAAGTTGCTCTAGAGCCCTGTCAAACACATTCAGAAAACAAAATTCTCTTTAGCAGGAAATAATTAATTTAGTTTATAGGTGAGTGCAATAGAAAAACATTACCAGTGGTGCAATGTATTCTGGATCAAGCCCCAGACCTAGTTCCACACATTTATTCTTCGGCCATGCAATAATATGACCCACTGCTTCCTTAATTGTGCACATGTTACTCGCAGGTCGCCAGAGGAATGCTTCTGCTTCAGTAGCAGCTTCAACCAAGACTTTAAGATCCGAAGGGCCTAAGCGACTGTCATTGACTATGTCATTTGGGTCAGAAGAGAGGATACGGCCTTCACCAACGTTCCCTTCTTCATCAGCCCAATCAATCAAAAGACATCTCTTCTGGGATATCTTGTTCACACTTTGTTAAATGGAAAGTAGTAAAAAATGTGAGACTGTCATATAGCTAATCAGCTTATATGATAACAACTTACTCTAGCAGCCGAGTTTTCCCCAACCTCATTGTCTTCTCTCTGAAACATAAACGAAACGCAGCATAATTTTCTCAATCTAACCACTTATATTTCTTAATATATTCTTCAAGATGTAACTAACCTGGTTTTTAACATTCGTAAGTTCAGACTGTAACTCGCTAACCTTCTGCTGGAGATGCCATTGCTTCTCTTGCATTTCAGAAATAGACTTGTGGTTGACATTGAAACAAGCTAATTTTGTCTTACTGACATTTCTCCCCATTGCTCTCATACGACCAGGATTATCAGGTCCTAAAACCTGGATGAGTGTGTCTTCATCTTCGTTTTTACCAGTCTGTTTAGCACCGGTAGCAATCTCAGCAGCCTTTTGCTGCAAACCACAAAAACATTAACCAGAAACATTTAAAGTATGTTATAATAAGAGTTACCGATTATGTATGTAACTTACAATCTTCTCTGCGGCGTTAGTGTTTATAGGAGTTCCATCTTTTCTTGTACGTGACTTCACCCAAACTTTAAGTCTTGACACCTCAGATGGGTCCTCAGAACTATTTTTCTATGGAAAATATTATATGTCAACTTGCATTGTCAAAACATTTAAAAGGACAAGACAGTGTGCTTACCATTTCTTCTGCTAGTCGAACCATTCCCTTTCGACTACAAGTGTGAGGAATCTGTTTGCGTCTCCTCTCCTTGTAGCTATCACTCAGAACCTATCATTTTGTATGTTAACATGTAATCTAGATAGTAATGACGAGATTAAACAACTCGGAATGTATACCTTGAATTCTTGGCTTGTCTTTAGCTTCACAAATTTGCGCCATTCAACTGGAGGCACATTCTTGGGCCTGAGATTCATCATTTGTTGGTTATTTTCAGCTTCATTGATTTGGGTTACTAGTCGTAACCTGGATGACCTCCATAAAGCTCCCATCTGCTTCAAAACTGCAACTCTTTGGTACTCCTCATCAACTTCAAACCTTGCCTGCAAAAATAATTAACAAACCAGCAATCAGTAACTTGAATATATAATTCCAGTAATCATTGTATACAAACAATTACCTGGACTGATTTCCAGAGCACTGTCTTCACTTCTTCAGTGATTTTTTTCCAATTCTCTACTGTAACAGGGACGTGTTCCCTTACCAAGGGACCTAAATATGAAGACAGCTTCACTGAACCAGGACCATATGCTTCTCCCATAAAAGTGAAATCCACATGAACTCTGAATTTGGATCTTTGGCCAAGTCTCTCATCATGGTTGGTCCACGCTTTCTCTTACGACAGCTTGCAACCTCAGGCTCCACAGTATGTTCTATCTCACCTTCATGTTCGTGAGAAACTTGCTTTTCTATTTGTGGGTCCTGAGCATGCTCCATTTCTTGCTCCTTTTCATGATCACCATCCTGCATATCTTGCTCTGGGTCCTGATCATGCTCCATTTCTTGCTCCTTTTCATGATCACCATCCTGCATATCTTGCTCTGGGTCCTGATCATGCTCCATTTCTTGCTCCTTTTCATGATCACCATCCTGCATATCCTGCTCTTGGTCTTGACGTGTTTGGACAGTACGAACAAACTCAACGTCTTCACATACCTTTTTTGACGTCTTATTTCCTTTCTTTCCACCTTTCTTTCTTTTACCTCCCATGTCAATTTACCTGAAAATTATAAGAAAACAGAGTTAAATCTACTCAACACAACATTAAAGCAATTACACGACAATCTCAAACAGAGTTTTCATACTCCATGTTTCTTTCCATCAAGACGTGGTAGTCATGTGATTTTAGCCCACTGACTTTACAGTCATCCATTGAGACGCCTCTTGATATGTTAGAACAATATCCATCTGGCCCTTTGAAATCAAATAGACGCCTGCAAAATATCTTCTTCTCTGTCTTCGACAATGACCACGGTGCTGGAGGGAGATAGGTTCTTTTACCTCGCATTTGTGGGTGCAAATCAGCTCTAATCCCAAGCTCCTCCAGATCCTTACGAGCCGCAAGACCATCTTTTGATTTCCCACAGTGCAACAAGGTTGAAACTAAGCTAGCAGCAACATTTCTCTCCACATGCATTACATCTAAGTTGTGCCTCACCGGAAGTTCCTACACATGCATTAAATTGTGACAATGAAAAATAATTAAAGCAACAGAAGAAGCATCTTACCTCCCAATAAGGTAGCTTGAAGAATATAGACCTTTTCTTCCATCTAGATAACTCATCCTCATCAACTTGTACTTCTTCCTCTTCCTCTGATTCGCTAGAGAAAGTCTCACTATCAGACCCTTTCTCAGTTGAACACTGAATCCTTTTTCTCTTACTTGCATATCGTTTAAAATTTCCAAAATCATTGTGGAAATTTCTCAGATGTTGAGAAATGTCACGCCCATTGAGTATTCTTCCCCTTCTCCCTTGTTCAGCATTTCCATCAAACCATCTCTTCTTTCCTCTAAATCTGTGATTTGGTGGAAGACCCTTTCTGTGGCACATGTAGACATGTTTTCTACTGAACTTCAGCCACATGCTATCTGTATTCTTTCCACATAAAGGACACCCCATTTTCCCTTTCACCTTGCATCCTGCAAGATTACCATAAGCCGGAAAATCGGTGATCGTCCATAGCAGCATCGCCTTGAGTGTAAAAGTGGATCGAGTAAGAGCGTCGTATGTTACCTCTCCAACACTCCACAGACTGTTCAGATCGTCTATTAGGGGTTCTAAATACACATCTATGCTATTACCAGGCTGGTGTGGACCAGGAATCAACAAAGAAAGCATAATGTTCTCCTTCTTCATACATAAGTCAGGTGCTAGGTTGTAGTTAACTAACAAGACCGGCCAGCAACTGTACATCGAGTTCTTCATGTTGAATGGATTGAAGCCATCCGTTGAAAGTCCAAGCCTCAGGTTCCTCGCTTCAGCTGCAAATGTAGGGTATTTCGCATTCATATGCTCCCATGTCACTGAATCAACAGGATGACGCAGCTTTCCATCACTGCTTTTGTTGGTAAAGTGCCATCTTAATTCCTTGGCCATTTCCTCAGACCAGAACATTCGCTTCAGTCGTGGTATTACAGGAAAGTACCGTAAGACTTTCTGTGGAACGCCTTTCTTTTTCTCACCAGTGTGCTTATTAGTCTTCCATCTCGAAGCTTTGCATTTAGGACACTTGTCGAGCTTCGTGAACCTCTTTCTATAAAGGATGCAGTCATTAACACAAGCATGGATCTTCTCGTAACCCATGTCAAATGACTTGAGAAACTTCTTCACGTCGTAGAGTGATGTGTGCAAGACGTTTTCTTCTGGTAACATGTCCGGCAATGTCTCTAGCAGATCATTGAAACTCTTGTCTGACCATCCATTCTGAGTCTTCAGTCTGAACAATGACACAATTGCAGACAACTTGCTATGGCTTGCACAGCTCGGATACAATGGTGTTTCAGCGTCATCTAGCTTCGCCAAGAACTCATCCTCTTTCTTGTCGTCTCCCTCTGCCATCTCAGTTAAACCCCCACTATCAGCTAACTCTTCATCAAAACACTGAGCAGCTCTGAACAACCCAAAGATCTCATCGTTCCATTCACTCACTTTGTTTTCATCTGCAACCTCTGCTTTCAATTCACCATGTAGATACCAATCAGCCCTCATCTTATAACCCTCCTCCATACCCCTAGTAACAAGATGATCAAGTACCACACTTGCTGCATGACGATCTATGTTACGGAAGTCTATGCATGGGCATATAATCATATCAATCCCTCCCATAGATGAAGCCACATCCCGGACAAACTGTGAAGCCCCTCTCTCGTATCCAGGGTCAACTCTTCCATTAACAAACAAAACAAAAACAAAAGAAACAAGTTAAGCCTCTAAACACCAAAATGAAACATAACATATATATGCTTAAGATCAGTACCTGTTTAGATGTACCAAAGCTTTGTCCATCATACTGTGTTCAAACCTAAGTTGAAATATTTTCGTAACATAAAGAACTTGTCAAGTTGTCCTCAGAATCGGAACAAATAACACATAAGTTGGCTTCAGATAAATAAAAAATCAAAATCATTTAGACAATATAACGATACCAAACAAGAACTCAAACCAACCAAGAACACAAAGCAACAGAGAAATCAAAACAAGAAAATAATAATAATAAAACAATCTATTAAAACTAATAATGTAAATCGATTTGAGCTCAAACATTGATAGAGATGTCAAAATTAGGGATTCCAATACCTTCGAGATGTAGAACCGGAGTTGAATCGAAGATCTGTGGCGGCTGGGAGAAGCGGCGACGATGGTTCGCGAGGATGGAGATTGGTTTCGAGATGGGAATGGCGGCGGATTACGCTTAGGGTTTTGGAGATGGAGCTTGATGGAGATTGGTTTCGAGTTGATAGGTTTCCAGATTTGTTTCGAGAGAGAGAGAATCGATGGAGATTTCATTTAGGGTACATTTGAGAAAGAGGGAAAAATGAGAGAGATGAGAGGGAACCCGATTAGAGTGAGGGAAAAAAATTAGAACTATAATTTTCACTAAGTGTTTGGCAGAAAAGCTAATTTTAGGTTCCCGCTTAATAAAACTCTATCATAGCATTTATCTAACGCTGTTCTATAAGTAAAAAAAAATTGGTAATCAACGACAGCAGTTCAGTGAAACGAGCTATAACAATGTGCTATGAATAGCAACTTTTTTGTAGTGCATTAATGTGTTATACTTTCCCAAGTCTCAAAATGTTGAAAAGAATCTAAGATATAATACATGACTTAAGTCGGGTATGTTAATGATTCTAATGTGGGGTTCAACCCGAGATAGATGAATCTCAAATTCATTATCTCGAGGGGGAGAATTAGAGAATCCCACATCACTACTAAGTGGAACATCCAGAAATATGTTCACCTGGAAATAGACTTAAGAGTCATTATAAAATAAAACATGGGATTTAGATTTGATAATGTTGAGACAATAAGTAAAGGAAAATGCTGAATAGCTTCAATTAGAAATATTACTCAAGGCACAATAAGTAAAGGAAATTGGTGAATAACTTCAATTAGAAATATTACCCAAGGTACAATTGTATTGTACTACACAAGGATTAGAAAATGGAGATAAATGTAATAGTAAACCAAAAGTTTATTGAAAGTGTAATGTTTGGCAAACCGGTTATGTCAATTGCTGTCGATTCAGAAAATTAATTATCCTGCATGTAAGTTTCTTAAATGCCACTTCACCAATGATCATTTAGTAAAACAAAGGTTTGCACGTGAGTTTCTTAAATGCCACTTCACCAATGATCATTTAGTAAAACAAAGGTTACAAATGTGTTTCAGTTTGTTGATTGATAGCTTCATTCGTTCAGAATCCGTTTTTGTGGTGAATTTATGGGAGAAATAGCATACAAAGATAACAAAGTCTATACATCTTATTGACTCTCCTTAGCATGTATCCGTTAGAAGTCTCATAAAGTTTTCTCATGAGTAAAGAATTAAAGTAGAACATAATGAAGCAGATGAATTTTATATATATATATATATATATATATATATATATATATATATATATATATATATATATATATATATATATATATATATA
>CAKOAT010100711.1:7500-90229 GCA_932364175.1 Eruca vesicaria subsp. sativa | reverse complement strand
CATTTTCCTTCGTTCCCTTCTATGTGTTTTGAGTAGAAGGCAAGTGGTATTGTCTACAAGTCAACAAAGGAGAAGTTAAGCAAAGGAAATAAGCAGAGGAGAAATAGAGAGCGTGTGTATACCACGCCACTGCAGAAACCAGGAAGCAGAGGCTTCAAGAAGTGAGGTTCATGCTGATTCGCCATCTGCAAACAAGAAATGAAATTGGAACATTTTAATTCTAAGTCTGGAAGACTTATATTAAGTCGTCTGGGTCGTCCACCTGGAAGACTTCCCAGACGACTTATATTAAGTCGTCTGGGTCGTCCACCTGGAAGACTTTCCAAACGACTTTACCAAGACTTCCAGTAGAACATTTGAAAGCTGACCAGACGAATGAGGCGAGAACAACATCCAACTTAACTAGACCACAAATCGATTGAAATCCGCAATCTTTGAAACCCTAATTTGAGAATGAAAATATCCACAAATTGCTTGAAATCACAAATCGTAACCGTGAAAGGAGAGGAAAACAACATCCAACCTAACTAAACAAAAAATCGATTGAAATCCTCAATTTTTGAAACCCTAATTTTAAACCAAAATTTCCAGAAATCGTTGAAAACACAAAACAAAACGGTAAAAGTAAAGGAAAACAACATCCATCCTAATAAAAACCCATAAATCCGCAAGATAAGCCTTCGATTTACCTTGGTCTTGTATCGGATCGAAATCGCCTCGAAATCACCTTTGAGAGAAATGGCGTTAGGGTTTTCTGAATTTCGCGAAAAAATGAGTAAAAAAAAAAATATCTTATATATGTCCAGTCAAAAATACGGTTAGGTTTAAAAGTAATTTGGTAAAATCCGGTTTGGACGACTTATAATTAATTCGTCTGTTGATACTATAAGACGACTAAGTCGTCTGCATTATTAAATATATTTACCAGACGACTTAAATATAAGTCGTCCAGACCCTAAACCCTAAACCCTAAACTAAATTGACTAAATTAACTAACTAACCACGTTATAAAATCAAATTATACTTAAATATTGTTTACTATACACAGAAATAAACACACTTAGGTAAANATACAATACTACAACATATGTTGGTGAAACCTAAACCAAAGAATATCATGACTCACTACTTTCACTCATCTATGCTGAAAACAACTGACTTTTGTTATATATTAATTTATATCTCTTAAGACATATGTTAATTACATAATTCCAATTTTTCATTTATCAAAATATTTATTACACAATTTTTAAATTATTTTTAAGAAAATTTGTCTCAGACGACTTCAAACTAAGTCGTCTGGACGACTTAGTTTAAAGTCGTCTGGGCAGACGACTTGCGAGGGCTAGAAACGTAAAAAAAAAAACTCTTTTTTTATTTGTTCACAAGGGGTTGGTTGTAATTTCAACAGCCTTTTAAGTTACTTTTGCATTTGATTCAAGTTTGGGTTTATTTTTGCATTTCAAATCAAGTTTTGAGTCATATTTGGCAATTTTCCCTATTTTTTTTGGGTAAAAAATGGATCAAATAATAACCCTTTTAATATTCAAAACTCCACAAATTATCCTTTAAATTATCTAAATTCCAACAATAATCAATTGTTTAAATTGAGTCCATTGTATCATTAAGTTTTATGTGTTTATTTGTTTTTATATGTTTGTATCGTGTATTTGAATTTTCATAATGTAATTTGTTTTAATAATATTTATTTTAGTCTTAATTTTTAAATAATTATTTACGATGATTAATTATAAATAAAATAAACTAAAAATTTTAAAAATTTAAAAATATTTATGTTATTTAATTTTTAAGTTAATTACAATCGATATTATTAATAATATATAGTTATTAAACTGAAAATGAATAAAAAATAACTAGTGGGGTAGGGTGTTGAATTTTATTAAACAAAACTATTGTGGAGGTGAAAAATGTAATGTGTGTTGAATAATTAGGTGGAAGAGAGAGAAGGTGATGTGGAGTGTTAAAAAGAGAAAAGGAGGGTGTTGAAAAATTTGGCCATTGTAGATAGCCTAAGTAGAAAAGATATAAAACTTTTGAATAAGCAGTAAGCATATCTTCCAGTGAAATATATAAAGTATGAACCTACCTGCTCACGGACATGCGTTGCATACTTCAAATCATCTTCCTAGGAACACTGAATCAAGAAATTTTCAAAGCCTTCCTACAGAACACAGAAACATCACAGACCCATATTTCTAGACAAAGACATGAGATGAAGAAGCAGACACGTACCTGGAACCAGATTTTGAGGTAGAAGGCGGTTCAGGAGTGTTCAGCAGCGTGGAGGAGGTGGAGGGCTCACTGCGGCCACTGAGGAGGAAGGCTACATTAAGAAACCCGAAGCGTCACAGAGAGAGGAATTCGAAAGAGTGGAGATTTCTTGACGGCAATCAGGAACGCAAACAAAGAATCCTAATTTCGCAGGATAGGAATGAGGCGACATCAGAGCCGACCCTGGGCCATGAGCTTCCGGCCGCAAATAAATATATAAATAACCGGCCACATTTTCTCAAAAGGTGCCTTTAGTGTAGTGGTTAAATAGCTAATCTCTCCTGCACCAGAACCTTGGTTTGAATCCCAACACCAGCATTTCGGCCATTTTTATATTTTTTGCTTCTAGCCTATGGAATCCTAGGACCGGCACTGGGCGACATGCTTCAGTGCTTTCACGGGCCATTTCGCGAAAAATATGTTAACTATCTAAACACAGCGTTTTGAAATCTTGGACACGGATCACGACAGGATGCACTGAATTAGTGACGTCAAATGATGAGGTGTATTGAGGAGAAGAGAATCTCTTCTTCTTTATAGAATAAAATAGACAAAAGTTATTGCAAATTATGTGTGAAGAATATTTTATCAGATTGGTCCACGGTTATTCTTAAAAAGTTTTTATGTTAAAAATACTATAGAAGCTTTCAAACTGTTGCCCAACTT
Source organism: Eruca vesicaria subsp. sativa (assembly GCA_932364175.1). Classification (NCBI taxonomy): domain Eukaryota; kingdom Viridiplantae; phylum Streptophyta; class Magnoliopsida; order Brassicales; family Brassicaceae; genus Eruca; species Eruca vesicaria. Next base: position 87,271 of record CAKOAT010100711.1, on the reverse strand, counting down.
AGACTAAATCAACAAAGAGTAGCAACAATCATCAAACACAGAGCTCTACAGTTTTTTGAAAATTTCTGAGTGGATCAAGAATTTGATGGGGCAAATTAAAATTCATTCCCTTGGTAGGTTATTTTTTTGGGAAGTGGATAAAAACTACAAATCAATTTTAAAATTTTTGAAAGTAGTTCAAAATTTAATCGAATTATAAAATCATGTAGAGTTTATCACTCAACAAATGAAAAGCTATAAAAAGGTTAAACGAGAGCAAAAATCTAGCTTCTCATGCCTTCAACTTAGAATTAATTATTTCTTCTTTTTGGTCTACAAAATAAAATTGACTTATAATAATAGATTTTTACTTATTTTTTATTATCTTGACTAAAATCTCAACAAAATGAAATGAATAGAATTGGAATGGTTTCTCTTATACTTTAGCTAATGTTTTAATTAATTATATAATTATATTATAATGTCAATGATCTTATAACCCGTAGAAATTTGGATAATCTCTTCTTGTGTGGTTTATGTCACATGAGACTTTGAATGTAAATGATCTCGACTCTGCTCAGAAAAGGTAAACAAGAAATACATGAAAGTGTGTGAAATGGAGCGTTGCATATGGCTTCATGTGAATAACATTTTTCTCATCCGTTATTCTTTTGCAGACTTGTGCACTATAATATGTAAAGATTTCTAGGCTTGTAGCTTTCTCATGTAACTTTACACAGAAAGTTTCCTGCGTCCACTTCACGTAGAAAAGGCATACGTGGTTTTATGTTGTGGACGAGCATGTGGCCAGCACGCGCACTTTCTCCTGAGTTCTGATCAAATCTCAAAACTCTTTCCCCTTGTCCTATAGAACTTGTGTGGAACGCGTAGGATCTAATCGGTGAATACAGTTTTGGAGACGACGTCAAAAGACTTTAGTGTTAGCTCGTGTTGGTGTTTCATCGCATATTATGTTCTCTTACGGTCCCCTAAAAAATCTGGCAATATCGACATTAACACACTGTTAGGTGGATCCCAAAGTATTATGTCTAAACACTTTTATGGGGATATGATTTATGTGCTCTTTATTTTTAGATTTTTACTTCCTTTTCTAATATATAACATACAAATATTTTATGGGAATGTGAATATCTACTCTATTACAATAGAGTAACTATTTTTATCTACTACAAAGAAGTCATATAGGACCATTTCATTAATTACTTAGTATGACATATTAAATTATTTAGGTTAATCAGTCAAATATATATCATATATGCTGAAAATAATAGATTTACATTCTATTTTTAGTTATAATAGAATCGGATGAGAGAAAATCTAACAAAATCTTATTAAAAGTTTAAATATTTTATTATTAAATAACATAATAATGAATTTCGTAATTAATAATATCATACTATTATACATTAATATTAATTAAAATTTCACTATAATAACAAAAAAAGAATCCTATACTATTTATAAATTTCAAAGTAAAAAATTAAAGAATAGTATATATTAATAATGTTGAATAAAAACCTACACTAATTAGATTATAAATTTACACAATATATAACATAAAATATAAATTATATATTACAATATTTACATTAATATTAAATAAATTTTTAAAAATGAAAAATATACCCGCATGAACGTGGATAAAAACTCTAGTTATATTTAAGCTACTTACTTTTCTGTTTTCTATATGTGAATATGAGATATGATGAGTTTTTAAAAATATATTTCCATTAGTCTTAGCTTATTTATTAAACCAACCCAAATTTTTTATTTTGTTCCAGCCCATTACAAACCAGGACCGCCCCAAAACCTTTTTATTTTCTTCAAGTGTTGAGTGTTGAGCTGTTGAAACATGAGATATGTTTGTGTGTATACGCGAAGAACGAGGAGAATATCTAACAGATATAAGTAATGTATATGTGAACACACCGTTATCGACAATCGACATAAACACACCGTTAGGTGAATCCACCGTTGGGTAGATCGCAAACTACTACATATGTATAACATCCAAAAAAAAGTACTATGTCTAGCACTTGTATGGGGATGTTATTTATGTGATCTTTATTTTAGATTTTTACTTCATTTTCTAATAAATAGTTAACACTAGATTTTAACCCGCATTTTAAAAACGTAGGTTTATTTTTAAAATTAAAAACTAAAAAACTATATATAAGATAGTGCATAGATTTGAACATATTTTTTGAAATTACGAATTGAACTGTACTAAACTGAAAAAAATGAAACCAAAATTGAACTGGCTTTCATAAATAACCGAACACATCATATATTTTTGAAACCAAAGACTGAAAATATAGGACCAAATGGTACCTGAATTTAAAATATAAATTATATACTTACAAATATTAATTATTCTAAATAACCAAATATCCTAAAATACTATGTATAAACCAATGACATAAAAACTGAATTACCCAAACATTTTTTATTCAAAATATTACAAATAATCTAAATTATCCGATATTTTTATCTAAAGAATCCGAATAAAAACTGAAAACCCCAAATTATCCTATATTTTTATCTATAAATCCGTAATTACCTAAAAAACAAGATTCAAACCGGAACTGAATGTGACCTGGAATTTTTTAGTGTATAAGCTGGTTCCCAATTTTGCTACTAAATCGAACTTAATGAAACCAAACCAAACTTTATGAACGGTTCTAAATTTTCTAGAATCAAAACCGAATACTGATGACTAATAGTGCATCTACATATAAATGGTGGGAAGTAAGCATTGTATTTTTACAAATAATTCAATTTGTTTTAGTCGAGTACATATGTGATTTATAGACGAATTACGATATAAACAGTATTTTGTATCATAACAGGATCCAAGGTCGAGTCGGTAATCCCAATTACCGTATATGATTAGGACATGTTTATGTTCTTCATGTAGCATTCTATCAGAGGTTCTAACAGCTGATATGTTCCACAAAATTTAGATCTGATAAAAACCTATTAATTAAAAATTCGAACCTACAATCCCTCCATTAACCCTAACCGACACTGGTTAACTCGGAAAAACTTCAGAAAACTCTTATAATATTTTTTTAAGAAAAAAGTGACTAAACTTACAATTAAATAAATTATTTGATATGTCTCATAGTAAAGGTATTGTATTTATATTATGCATTTTAGTTTATAGATTTTATAATAATCCAACACTATTACAATTTTAATATAAATAATTTATTTAATTTGTTTAGAAGGCATACAATGTATTTAAATCTATTAAATCTATTATGATTTCTGGAGTGAGCCAGTTATAGATGCAATAAATTATCTTAATGGTTTACTCTAAGTCTCTAACTAATAGGTTCAATAACCTTTGATAGTAGATTTTTCTGGGAATGATTCTCTTTTAATAGTATATACTAGATTATGATCCGTCATTTCAAAGGGCGAGTATATTTTTTGTTTTAATTTTATATTTATGTTTTAAAATATTATTTATATTTTTGTAATCATATTTGTGTTTAATATTAATTTAATTTAATTTAATTTAATTTAATTTAATTTTTGGTAATTATATTAAATATGTCAAGTTGCATAACTATGCACTGTGCTATATGTATTTCAGAAATTATTTTTAAACTTTATTCCTAAAGTTTGTAACATATTATATTTTCTTTGTAGTTACCTAACATAATAGTTAAAAATATTACTATCCAAAAAATACAATTTTGGAATCACTAGAAAATCATGTTTTGTACTCTATTAGACATGGACTACATACTCGAACAATTGTTAAAAGTGTTATATTTGAAACAAATATTAAATCTGACCTGCTCCAGTCCGCCCCTAAGAACGAACAATTTTTGTGAAAAGTGTGAAAAAGTAATTTTAATAATTCTGTTAAATAATTTGATTTATGCCAAATTCTTCTGTAATTATTAATCAAAATTATTCTTTACATCCATCCATATTCTTTTATAATCAAAATGCATATCTTTAGTTTTGAAAACCTATTTTGTTATTTTTAAATACTTTTTATTTCTATAAATTGCAAGTTTCATATTTTGTACTTTATCACATCTATACATTTACTGTTTGGATTTTTGATTATACGATAAAAGTAATGATAAATTTACTGGGCTTGCGAAGTGGATTTATATTATCTACTTCTAATGTAAAATGTATTGATTAAGTGATCCAATGAAAAGCTATTCATTATTTAACGGAATATGAAACATTATTTTACGGAATATGAAGCTGGGCTTCGTTAAACAGCCAAAATTTTGTCCAACTTTGTTAATCTATCTTTTTTCATTATGATGTTCGTATTTTCCAAAAAGAAAAATAGAAAAGTCAAAGTATTAAGAAGTCATTTGGTTTCTTTTAATTTAACCAAGAGTAATACAATCTTTTCATGTTCTTATTCTTTCTCTCTCCTCATAAACCTAATTCAGCTGCTCTTTCTTTCTTTTTTTAAATTTTTTTTTTTTTCATCATATTTTCTTCATAGTTCTTAAATTTATTAAAAAAATCACAAACAATTAAGAATAAATAGGATTTTACACAAACTAACACTATACAAAAAAATTCAACACAAAAAAAAAAAATTCAACATTCTGCGTTTTTGACTAAGTAGAAAGAAGTCACGACAAACCACCCCGGTCGAGTCGAAATTCTCTTTACTAAGTTTAAAGAATACTTTTTACAGAATCGGCATTGGTTAATTAAACAAAACAATTTTAGAATGAAATAAATAAATTATATGTTCTCATAGATGAGAGTTAACGGTTCCTATTGTCCCAAAAAGAGAGTTATGGATTCCTATAATATAGAAAAGAAAGAAGATGTTACAATACACGTAACATGTAGAAATATGTAGATTTAGATGTTATAGGGGAATAGTTGTTGGACTAAACTTATATCAATAGGTTATGTTCATAATTTAATAGTATTGATACATAGTACTTTTATGGGAATGTGACTATAATATTTAAGCTAGTTTTTAATGTTTTTTAATGTGAATATGTGATATGATGAGTTTATAAAAATCTTGTTAAATCAAAAAAGAAGAAGCTAAACCCATAGTTTTATATTAAAACTTAGTAACTGTAATAAGATTTACAACTATATATATTGCAAACTTAGCTCATATGTGTGCATCTACTCTATTAAAATAGAGTCATTTTTTTATCTACTGATACAAGTTGTCATTTAAATTTAGACCCTTTCTAGAATATTACAAATAATATAAGTCATATAATTGATTGAATCGTATTACTTAAATTAAACCAACACAACTAATGTAAAGAGACGACCTTAATGTAAACTACCTTCAAAATACGGCAGATATCTATGTGTATACCAAAAACACATATTTTCTCCTACAAATATGGAATGTTCTAAAAGAATATATATCATCAAAATATGGAATATGAAAATCTACTAATTATACTTAAATTAAACTAGTGGTTATTTATGTAATATAGTCTTGGGCTTACTTTTATTTTTTGAACAAATTATATAGTTTGGTTTTTTAGCTTAGTATTAAGAAAAAACTCCAAAAACATTGAATAAATGTTTTCCCTTAAAAGATCAAAAAATCAATTATTATTTTCAGACCCAAAAGGTATTTAATATTTTTAACAAAACCAAATTATCTATTATTAATCATTTATTTAAAACATGTACTTTAAAACATGTTAATATTTTTTTTTTAAATAACAATCACTTTGTTTTGATAAATTTCAATGCTAACTTTTAAATAATTTATTGTTTTATTTGTCTTAAATAATTTAATGATTAAAAAAATGTAAAGCAAAATCAAAAACCAAATCTAAAAACTAAAATCCAAAACCAAAAGCTGAAAACACATATTATATTTTTTTTGCTTTGTTTATTTACAAAATAAACTATTTCAAACTTTTTTAAAAAAATTTGTTATCATCTTTTCAGTTTTAAATTAGATGTTCGATTATTTGAGATTTGTTTGTTGGTAATATTAGTTCAAAGTAACTCAGCGGATTTACAAATTAAAAACCCAAACCAAAAACTGAAAATGAAAAGTAGAAACTTAAAAACTAAAAACCAAAATCTAAAAATAAAAACTGAAAATAAAAACTAATGAAAAACAATCATCACCAAAAATTTTGGTGAACTGATTTTATATCAAAATATTCTTTAAATTAAGACAAAACCCAATAATATAAATTTTTAATCATAAAAAATTTCCGCGCTTTCAAGCGCGGATCAAAATCTAGTATATTTTTATAGTGATGTATTTCATCAAAATAAATTATGGTAACTATTTTTAATAGAATTCTTATAAGTGGTAACAAATATGAAGAATGAAAATATATTTAAAGGAAATGAAGAAAATAAAAAGGAAATATATCATGCATATATTCCCCAGTCATCTCGTTCTTCGCGTATAAATACACACAAACATATGTCATGTTTCAACACTTAGAAGAAAATAAAAAGAGATTCGATCTTCAAATGGCTTCGTACGAAGATACGATCACGAGGATCCCTATAGAGCCTGAGAAGCAATTACTTCTCGATCATCACACCGAGAAACACTTCACCGCCGGAGAAGTCGTCCGTGACATCATCATCGGCGTCTCCGACGGTTTAACCGTTCCTTTTGCACTCGCCGCCGGGCTCTCCGGTGCTAATGCCTCTTCTTCTATCGTACTCACCGCTGGTATCGCTGAAGTCGCTGCAGGCGCTATCTCCATGGGACTCGGCGGGTTAGTTAATGTTTATCTAATTATTATTTTTATTTATCCGGCTTTAACCTATAGTCATAATTAACATCGTCTACGAAATTATGATGTAGTGGCTAAATTTTGAGTTTATTGATCACACGTGTTGTTGAAAAAACTAATCTTACATGCAATGATGTTTGATTCTTACATAACCACATAACTATTTTTTTTAAAATGAATGAGGCGTTGTTATCATCAGACGACATGGTAAGCTAGTAGTTTAAGTTCTGGTGTTGAGCAACCTTATCAATTAGATCTCAAATTAAGTTTCTCTAAAACAAATGGTTTTATTTTATTATATTTTATTAAATATTTAAAATTTATTTATTTTTAAAAGTAAAATTACTTATAATTTGACAAATAGACAATAAAGTTCTAAAAGTATCCCTAGAGAAAGCTCATGTTGAACTTCAATACAAATAGTTTACATAGTGTACCATAATAGATGATTGATTCATCTCTTAGTATTAGTCGGAAGATATTTCAAGCTCGGATCAGATAATGTGGTATGCATTCGAACTAATCCACTTTGTGACATTAAGTATGTTTAACAAAAAAAAACTCATGTTTCTATTTCTCTCCTGCTTTTTCTATTTTCTCTTTCTTTTTAATTTAATTAAAGATATCATGTGAGAACTTGATGGAAGATGTATTATACTCATTAAAACCTGAGATTTGTGAAACTTGAAACAACTATAAAAGATCACTACATATATTTAATTTTATTATTTTAAGAGTCTAATGACATGCATATACGTACTAACCACTAATATTTTCGGAGACATGTTTTTTTAGGAGTCATATTACTTCGCTATGTTCAGTATCGGTTCTGGCTTATGCTCTGCGTTTTTCATATTAATCGAAACTGATTACATGCCAAGAAAAGGTTAAGTCCCAAGGTCTAACTACTCTTAGTTGATTAAAGAAAATTAAAAAAAAAAAATGAATCTTGCTTTGTATAAATCCTTTTGGTATAATCCGTATGATTCATGAAAATTTTAGTTGACACATGATAATTGTCGGTAACTCCTAACGAAGCCTTGAATTAATGGTTAACATATAGTTTATGAAAATGTTCAAAAAAAGTTTATGAATCCGACGTATATATCAATGAGAAAAAGTAGTCCTACACCACTTTCATGCAACATGCAAATATGATTTATACTTATGTTTATGCATGTAACCATATATGCTATCACATCAATGAATACCTCTGGTAAAATTCGTGATGCAACTATGAGAGTTTAATATAACTTAAAAATGGTTGTCACTAAGAGTTCAATATAACTTTTTTCAAAAAAAAGAAGAGTTCAATATAACTTTTGAGCTACGAGTTTAGGTATTTAGCGGCCAAGAGTGAAGCAGATCATTACGCGAGAGAGATGAAACGAGAACAAGAAGAGATCGTGGCCGTTCCTGAGACTGGTAAGACTAATGTTTGACTCAATCTAAACCGTCCACCGAATAAATTATCCGGTGCAACGCAATTTTACGATATTGATTTAAACAGAGGCAGCTGAGGTGGCAGAGATTCTGGCACAGTATGGTGTAGAGCCACATGAATCTTCACCTGTTGTTAATGCTCTTCGTAAGAATCCTCAAGCGTGGCTTGATTTTATGATGAGGTTAGTCCAATTAAATCACTTTAGTTACGCGTTTTTATAATAATAACAATTACCTTGTTTGCATGGATTATTAAACTAATTAAGTAGAAAATCGAGGGAAACTTTTAGTTTTCTGCAAAAGCTGGGCTTTTACTTTCCAGGTGTGGGTAAGATTCTATATGGTCCGACTTCCAATTTCAATGTTAAAGAAAAACAAATTATCTAAATATAGTGTTCTCACTTTTCAACAACAAAACAGACAAATATTAGTGATTTTACAATTTTACTATTAATTAGTTTAATGCAACTTAGATATCCAGAAATTATTCGTTTGTTCATTCAGATGTTCATATCTAGTTGGACGTGGAAATTAATGTTCGTTTAGGTTTGATTTTATGTTTTTACGTTTAACCTAACTATCAAATGAGTTTCTCAAATTAAATTCTCTTTAGCTATCAACATTCTAAAAAAACATAAACATATTTAAAGAAGTGAGAATTTATTCGTTACATTTTGACGTTACGCAGGTTTGAGCTGGGATTAGAGAAGCCTGATCCAAAGAGAGCATTACAGAGCGCATCCACGATTGCAATCGCTTATGTGCTTGGCGGTTTAGTACCGCTATTTCCATACATATTCATACCGCAAGCCTTAAATGCCGTTGTGGCGTCTGCGGTTATAACTCTGATCGCTCTCTTCATCTTTGGCTACGGAAAAGGACATTTCACCGGCAGCAAACCCTTTAGGAGTGCGTTTGAAACCACTTTAATAGGCGCGGTAGCCTCAGCAGCTGCTTTTTGTTTGGCTAAAGTGGTGCAACATTAACCATAACAAAAAATAATGGTCCATTCCATTTAATGTTTTAAGTTTGTTGCATGTGTTATGAATCAAACTAGGATCGCTCACTTTCTTCTGTACGAATCTGTAACAAACTCTCTCACTCTTCGAGTATTCAACCTAATCACTCTCTAACGCTCGTTTGCAACCAAGATTTAAAGAGATAATAAGAGATGAACACACAGAGTTTGTTTTCCCAGTTCGAACCCTCCCTTGAGGCTATCTACGTCTGGGTGCTTGNAACTGAATAAGACTCCAAAAGCTTCGACTTTGAGCACATCCTTTCTCAAACACTTATATAGTCGAGACCGGTTTGACTTGAGTTAACCAAACCAATAACGAACCGGTTATCTTCAATTAACTCTTCAAACCACCAACACACCAAACCAACACCGGTTAAGCTCCTTGTTGAATTATGTTGCGTGTCACAGCTTACAACAAATCTCCACCTTGACACCAACATAATAGCTCACCCTTATACCGTCAAACACTTCCACCAACTTAGCAGCTGGCAACACCAAGCTCAGAAAGAGCTTGATCAAACTTAGTGACCGGGATCACTTTCGTTAGCATATCTGCAGGGTTCTCAGATGTGTGAATCTTCACAACATTTACCTCCCCAAACTCTATCATATCTCTCACAAAACTCATCTTCAAAGCAACATGCTTGGACACTGAAACGTGCTTTGTGCGATCATGAAATGCATTGTTTTTGGCCAAACAAATTGCACTTTGTGAATCACACTCCACCTTAACTTCCTTCTGCTTATAACCAAGTTCTTCTGCGAGACCTCTCAGCCACAAACCTTCCTTGATAGCTTCCACCAAAGAAATATATTCAGCTTCTGTAGTTGACAAAGCAACCACAGGTTGTAAACCTGATTTCCAGCTCACAGTATTTCCACCAACTGTGAATACAAAACCAGTAGTAGACCTTCTTCTGTCGAGATCTCCTCCATAATCAGAATCTGAGAAGCCTCTGACACAGAATCCTGATGACTCTTGCTTCCTGAAAACCAAACCATACTTCTGAGTCTTCACTAAATACCGCAAAATCCACTGCACTGCTTCCCAATGAGTCTTATCCGGGTTACTCATGTACCGACTCACAACACCAACAGCAAACGCTATATCTGGACGTGTACCTATCATCGCGTACATTACACTTCCCACCACATTTGCATACGGATATTCTTCTTCTGACCCCACTCCTTTATCCTCTTCCTTCATTGCTACCAATTTAAACTGAGCTCCTAGAGGCGTCGATACAGAGCTTGCCTTATCCATGCGAAACACTTGTAGAATCTTCTTTATATACCCTGACTGAGACAATTTCAACACACCAGCTGCTCTATCTCTCTGAATATCCATACCGAGAATCCTACTAGCTGGCCCCAAATCCTTCATGTCAAATCTCTGTGCTAATATCTTCTTTACTTCAATAATATCAACCATCTCTTTTGAAACCAACAACATATCATCTACGTATAGCAGTAGATATATGAACTCACCAGTCTTTAGCTTCTTGAAGTAAACACACAAATCTAATTCGCTTTTGGTAAAACCTTTTTCTTTCATGAACTGATCAAAGCACTTGTTCCACTGACGAGGTGCTTGTTTTAAACCGTAAAGCGACTTGATTAATTTGCACACCTTGTACTCTTCACCTTTAACTTCATAGCCCTGAGGTTGAGTCATATAAATCTCCTCGTCTATTGACCCATGTAAGAAGGCCGTCTTCACATCCAACTGTTCCATTTCCAAATCCTTGTCCACTACTATTGATAACATAAGACGTATCGACACATGTTTCACCACCGGAGAGAAAATCTCTTGATAGTCAATACCCTCTCGCTGTGAACACCCCTTAGCTACAAGCCTTGCCTTGTGTCTTGGTAGTTCAACTCCGGGAATTCCTGGTTTATATTTATAGATCCACATGCACGCAATCTTCTTCTTATCTTTGGGAAGTTCTCTTATTTCCCATGTCCTGTTCTTATCTAGCGAGGACATCTCATCATCCATTGCTGCACACCATTTTTCCCGATCCTTGCTCCTCATAGCCTCTTCATAATTCTTGGGTTCTTCACACTCTATCTCTTCTGCAACTGATAACGCAAATGCGAGTGCTGAGTCTTCAGTGAATCTTGCTGGCTTCACAATAACTCTACGAACCCTGTCTCTAGCCAATTGATAATCACTCAGATCTTCTGGTTGAGCAACCGTGGACTCTTCTTCAGTAGTGCCTGTAGTTTCAGACTCAACTCCACCTTCTTCCTGACTCTCTGTAACCGTATCGCTGGTTGATCTGACAATCTCAACTGAAGACTCTATACCCAAAACTCCCTCTGCAGTTTCCTTTTCAACAGATTGATCACTGCCCTTAGTTACATCTTTGTACATTACATCCTCTCTGAAAACTGCATTTCTGCTTATGACCACCTTCTTATCTTCCAATAACCAGACTTTGTAGCCTTTAACACCGCTGGGATAACCGATAAAAATGCCCTTCAAAGCTCTTGGTTTGAGCTTCCCTTGGTCCACATGAACATAAACCACCGATCCAAACCTCCTGAGATGACCGTATCCTGGCACCTTACCAAGCCAAAGCTCCTCTGGAATATTGAAATCATTTGCAGACGATGGAGTTCTGTTGATGATGTACACAGAAGTTGCAGCTGCTTCTGCCCAGAACTTCTCCTGCAAACCTGATTCACTCAAAAGACATCTCACTTTTTCCATTATTGTCCTGTTCATACGCTCTGCAACACCGTTTTGTTGCGGAGTATATGAACACGTACGATGTCTCTTTATTCCCTGCATCTTACAGTAATTATCAAAGGCAATATTACAGAACTCTAATCCATTGTCAGTCCTAAGGCATTTAACTCTATGGTTAACCTGATTTTCTACTAAATTCTTCCATTCACAGAACTTGTTAAATGCCTCATCTTTCGTAGCTAGAAAACTAATCCAAACTTTCCTAGAGTAATCATCTATTATAGACAAGAAATATTGTTTCCTAGATAATGACAAGTGAACATTTGGTGAACCCCAAAGATCAGCATGCACATACCTCAATACCTCTTCACTGTTGTGCTTACCAACATTAAAACTCAGTCGTTTGTGCTTTCCCATTATGCAGCTTTCGCAAAAATCTAACTCACTGATTTTCCTTTTGTCTAGAATGCCTTTGTCCGCTAAAATCTTCAGGTTCCTCATGCTCGTGTGACCGAGACGACAATGCCATAACACCGTATCGTCTTTGGCTGTGACCGCATTTGCTGATGGTGAAGTTGTTTCTCCATCCAACAAGTATAAGCTACCGCAAAGAGTTCCTTGCAACGCGAGCTTGCCATTCTTAAAGAACTTTGTTTTCCCTTCACCACCTTCTTGCTTGAATCCCTGCAAATCAAGAGTACTAACTGAGATCAAATTCCTCTTAAGATTTGGTACATACCTGACATTGGTCAGTCGATTGACTGAACCGCCTCTAGTGCTTAGTGGTATGGTTCCTATTCCCTGTACTGAGACTGCGCGATCATCTGCCAACAATACTTGACCACCAGACACTTCCTTTAAGTCACTGAACCAGTCCCTTCTGGATGTCATATGATATGAACAGCCAGAATCTATCACCCAATTATCCTTTGGACTTTGGTCTGAAGTCGCAAGTGCATCTATCTCCTGTAGCTTATCTATCATCACAGCTGCTTCACCGTTTTCTTCACTTTCCATACGCTTCTTCCTTGCGTAGCAGTCCTTTTTCACATGACCCTCCTTCTTACAGTACCAACAAGTCACTTTAGTCCTTGATCTGGACCGTGACTTATTGCCACCATTGTTTCTGCCTTTGTAGCTATCTCTCCTCTCAGGTCTTCCACGAGACACATAAGCCTCTCCTGACCTCTGTGTTAAACTTGAATCTTTCACTTCCTTCAACTCAATCTCTTTAGACTTTGCCGCATTAGTTACATCTTCAATCGTCAATGTATCTCTTCCATACTTCAAAGTCTCCTTGAGTTGGTTGTATTGAGACGGCAACGAGCTCAGTAGCAATATTGCTTGAACCTCCTCTGAAACAGAAACATTAACACTGCATAATCCGGAGACTAATTTCAAGAAATCATCTATATTCTCATCAATTGATTTTGATTCTATCATCTTGAACGTGTAAAACTTATGCTGTAAATGAATTCGATTAGGCAAAGTTTTAGAATTATACAACCTTTCTAATGCAGACCAGATTGACGCTGCGGTAGCACAATCTTCTAATTTCCGCAGCACATGATCTCCCAGATTGAGTATGATCATGTTCATTGCCTTCTCGGCCTTTTCCGACTTCTCGATCTCGAGCTTCTTGATGCGTTCCTGGTAGTCTCCCTCTTCTTCATCTTTCTTCATCGGGATCTCAGATCCAGAAGTCACTGGAGCTTCGAATAGAGATTCCTTCAAACCAAGAATCGAAAGATGAGCCAACATCCGCTTCTTCCACATCGAGAAATCACCTTGACCGTCAAAACAAGCGATCTTGATCTTCGCCATTGATTCCTTCATCCAAGGAACCTGGCTCTGATACCACTTTGTTATGAATCAAACTAGGATCGCTCACTTTCTTCTGTACGAATCTGTAACAAACTCTCTCACTCTTCGAGTATTCAACCTAATCACTCTCTAACGCTCGTTTGCAACCAAGATTTAAAGAGATAATAAGAGATGAACACACAGAGTTTGTTTTCCCAGTTCGAACCCTCCCTTGAGGCTATCTACGTCTGGGTGCTTGNAACTGAATAAGACTCCAAAAGCTTCGACTTTGAGCACATCCTTTCTCAAACACTTATATAGTCGAGACCGGTTTGACTTGAGTTAACCAAACCAATAACGAACCGGTTATCTTCAATTAACTCTTCAAACCACCAACACACCAAACCAACACCGGTTAAGCTCCTTGTTGAATTATGTTGCGTGTCACAGCTTACAACAGCATGCAATGTAGTGATTATCACGATAAAAATAAAAGGAAAAAAAGTCATTTGAATCCTCCTTTTTCAAACTTGGTTAAAATATAGCATCAAATATTTTTTACAAGTCGAAAACACAGAATTTTTGTTGACTAGTTATTTTAATTATAAATTATTGTTGACAATACAATTTTAATTCTATCGTTAGTCAGTAGGTATAGTTGACTCACAATAGATCTAAAATATATTGTTAATAACTATAACACTATTAAATAAAATTATAAATAAGATATAATCCCAACCAAAAAATTAAAGTTCTCCTTTTCTCAAAATACAAATTTCTATAATTTTCATTTATGTTATAAAATAGTTAGTTAGCATATCATTAATTGAGTATTTAGTTATAAATGATTATGAAGATACTTTATAATTATATACTGTAATTTTTGTAATTTTTATATAATCCTATTTGGATTATGTTTTATAATATTTCTTTTAGTGAAATGTTTATTTAACTTTCAATTTTCAAACAAAAAGAGTTATCGGTTGATGGATTTTTCATATTTTTTTATATTTATAATAAATATCTATAAAAGAAAATTATATAATTTCTTGAAATGTGTTACAAGATATTTTCTACATTTAATGAAAAACAAGTTTCACTGAAAACTGGTAAGATCCAAAATATTTCTACATACAAATAGAACCATGAAAACCCATCTACCATTAATTTTATTCTTCAGATTATAAAATAGTATACATATTTTATAAACAAAACACAAAATAGTAAAATTCTGAAACATGGTCCAATTATAAATATATGAATAATTACATAAGTGACATAATTATCGCAAATAATGATAAATTTATTTGATTAATTATTAGTAATGAAAATATACAAATTTTATTTTGAAGAAAATAATGAAAACTTATATTTTATTTATTCAATATATTATTTATAAAATGTTATAGTTACTAATAATTTATTCTAAAACATAACATCCAATTTATTAAAAAATAATTCAAATTTGTGCCAAAAAACATCAACATTCAAAATCATTTTAGACATGCTGTGACGATAAAACTAAAATAGCATCGTCAACAAAATATTATAATTAAAATGGATTGTCAACTTTAGTTGAATGCTTTTTAGCTTACGAAAAAGGGATTTTTGCAAAATTAACTCAAAACTTAAATTCAAACACAAAATTAATTTCTTCTTTTGACTCATTTTGTTTTTGTCCTATTCACTCCACATCTTAATTTTATTTACGAAAATGCCATTAAATATTTTGTAATATTTTTTCGAAAATGGCCTTTTTACTCTCTCAACCTCATCATCTTCAAGTATTTACAACATTGCCATTGCCATGAATACTCCCAACAACCTTGTACAACCCAACAACCTTGTACAACCAAGGTTTGAAGCTTTTAATGCACTTAATATCGATACCCATACTCTCTTTCTCAATTGTTATGAACTAAAAACAACATCTCCTTCACTTTGTCTCCATATTCATACAAAAAACCCAAGCTTTTGATAGCAATTTTTTATGGTTGATAGAGCCATTTAAACATACAATTCTTGGTGGGTTACTTTCGTTTGATGTTCTGGGTGGTTGGAGAAGACTCTGTGTGCAAAGAAAGTCATCTCACCTAGTTTAAGGTATGAAATTGATTTTTTTTTCCAGATCTGTTCGCGTAGAAGACTTACCCATAAGTCATCTGGATGTAGAAGACTTACGGATAAGTCTTCTGTGGTCAAACGGACGACTTACTTCTAAGTCGTCCAACTTTGTTTGTTAAAAAAAAAAATACCAGACGACTTATAATTAAGTCGTCTAGATAAACCGGGCTACTTTTGCATTTGACCAAATTGTGTCAGATATTTGATTTTTTCTGGACGACTTACAATTAAGTCGTCTCTGGGAAAGTTAAAATTTCAATATTTTATTTAATCTAGATGACTTACGGATAAGTCGTCTTAGGTTAGTTTTGCAATTCAAAAATAATACTTAAATTGGAAGGCACTATGATCCACCAACTACTGCTAGACTAATGAGAAATTTTGACATTTTGTGGTCGAAATTAATTGATAAAATGAACGGCCGGAAGTAGATGCTTCCTTTGCTTTATCCAAGAGCTGGCACTGGTGTTAACACTAGACGTGTAAAGCTGATTAAACAGATCTTATAATAAAGTATACAAGGTAATTTTTAATAAAGTTATTAATGTTTTGTCTCTTGGTTTATCTTTAGTATTACTTATATTGTGGTGTCATCTTTGCACTTACAATATATAAAATTTCAAACCACACCCACCATACATAAAATAAACTCCTATAACCAAATTCCTAGTTCTACTTATGTTCCATTCATATAATATATGTATTTTTTAAATAGTCTTTCCATATTTCATTTCTCTTTTTCTATCCTCACTGGAAGTCTTTTGTACACGCCGTCTAACAGCATTTTCTACTAGGATAGTCGAACAAGGTCCAAATCTAAAAAAAAAAAAAAATACTAAGACATTTTCAAAAATAAATACATAAATACAGTTTAAAATATCAAACTTTTATACATTTTTAAAAATTCATATTTTATAATTTAAAGGAAATCGCAAATATATATATATATATATATATATATTAACTTTAAAATTATTTTATTGCATCATTAAATATAGAGTTAATTTTCTTTTGAATAGGATCCTAATATAATTCGATCAGCCCTGCCTTTGCATATTACATCACTTCACTGCCATAGTACTGGATTTTCTCTTTATCTTCACATGGATTCTGTCTAAAACCGTTTAGAGTTGTAAATACTCATCCACCTTCATTCATAGATAGTCTCAAACCTCCACATTAAAACATATATACTAACATTAACAAGACAAAAACACAGGACTTTGTCCTAAGCTCGTCATCTTCTTACACTTAGCCCTAACACTTTGCATACACACAAGTTTTCTTACACCTTCATTCCATTTCTAAAGATTTGGAGGAAACAGTTACATAAC
The DNA here is from genome assembly GCA_932364175.1 of Eruca vesicaria subsp. sativa. NCBI lineage: Eukaryota > Viridiplantae > Streptophyta > Magnoliopsida > Brassicales > Brassicaceae > Eruca > Eruca vesicaria. The sequence continues at coordinate 70,105 of CAKOAT010100711.1, read as the reverse complement.
CAATGCTTGTCTCCTCCTCCTCCTCCTCCTCTTAAGCCTCTCGCTGTCTTAACGGTCTTCCCAAGATCAAAGATTCTTCGTTGACACTTTCCCTTGTCTGATTCTGTACTCTGTGTTGTTGCCGAAACCATCACTCTGCTGTCTTAAATTTCCAGAGGAAGATATACCATGAACAGTCATTGAAGCAGCAACAGTTGAAGGACCTTCTAAAGCCCCAAAACACCGGTTAGAAGCTGATGATACATTAACCGGAAAGTTTTCATTTGATCGATTGTCACTAGGTATCCAAACTCCAAAACCACCAGACATATGATTGTCTATTGGTCTACCATACAAGGCAGCTAATGCTTGTGGATGTATCTCCCCTGAAGAAACCATAGCTTGAATGTTTTCATATCTTTCCATAGACTCAGCGTCCCTACTCTGAGAAGCTACACCTCTTAATCTCTTCAAATACAATCGGTACTTCTGCAATTAATCAAGAAACAACCTTAAGAGCCTTAACAAAGAAAAGATTCAAAACCAAACAAACCTGTAAATGACTAGCTACGTTCTCTCGGCTTAAGCTAGGCACATTCATCAACTCAAGAATCTTCTTTGGTACAGCTTCTGAAACAAAAACGAGAACTATGGTCAGGAACACACATGACAAGCAAAAGTGAACAGTGGTAAAGTTTCATACTATCAATTCCAAGATGGTTTATAGCCTTGACGAACTGTTGATGCAACTCCATGGACCAAACAACACGAGACTTCTTGGAACTGTTACCAGGATCAAGAAGATCATCATCTTCTTCTTCTTCTCTATCAACCCTTCTCTTGTTCTTCCTACGTTTCAAACTCTCCCCTGAACATCCACTAACAGAGAAAAGACTCTCCAAGCTACTGCTACTATCTAAACCTTGGCAAGTCCTTGGAAGCTTCCTGCGAACCACGTGTTGCCATATGTTCTTGAGCTCTTCAGGACGAATCGGTTTAATAAGATAATCACAAGCTCCGTGGTTGATCCCTGTCATGACTGTCGCTGTTCTTCCATCAACAGACATCACTAAAGAGAGAAGACAAAAAAAACAGAGCAAAAATGTAAGAAACAGAGGAATAACAACAAAAACAAGAGTCAAAACCTTTTATTTAACTTACTAATGACAGGAAGATCCATCTCGAGACCAACTTGCTGGAGAAGTTTGTATCCGTTCATACCAGGCATGTGCACATCGCTTAGCACAAGATCGAAACATCCTTTTCTTTCTCTCAAGAGGGTTAAAGCAACATCAGCTTGTGAGCAGATGGTAACTGCAAAAAAAGGAAGGGGCTTTAGAGAAGAAAGGAAGAGACTTTTTAAGAGAGGAATGGGAACATTACCTTGGTACATGAGACGGAGAAGCATTTTCTCGAGGATTATCAGACAGGAAGTGTCGTCGTCTACGACAAGAACTCTTAACCCACAAGGAAACTGATCACTGCTGGTCATTTCTTTCTTTGAACCTAAAGAGAGAGTTGTTTAGGTTTGGTGTGAAAATGAGAACCCAAGAGAGGTGAGAAGAAGGTGGAGGGGAAGATATACCAATAATGATTGAAGCCGTACAGTGATGAGTAAGTAGCCACTGGTTTGAAGAGAGAAGTCATGGAAAGCGACTCATGATAGCTGTAGTAGTGGCACGCATCCGTAAATATCCTCATTAGTACTACCCCTTATTTGTAAAAACAGTAACATAAATATTTTTGTCTTTTTAATTATCTAAAAAAAAAACGAAACACACGATATGCAAACTAAAAATAGTTTTATTTAGATTCTTTTTTGTATGCTCAACGAATGTGGCGTTAAGAGAAGAATGCTTCAATGTTAGAGAAGCACACAAAACGTACTCAATTGCATTTCTACATTTGTATGCTTTTTTTCCTTTAATTTGGAACTAAGCTCGTCGAATCGACTTACTTTCTGGTTACTTCTTTGATTACTGCTTGCTCTTTGTTCAAGCCTGTCCTTGTTATCCCCACTCGTCCGCTAAAAACAATTATGTGTGTGTGGTTAAAAACATTTAACATAACCACTTCATGACTCATTTATGGATGAAGTACCTTCCAGAAAGAAAATGTACAGTAGCTATTAAAGATCCTTTTGAGTTACTAGTAGTAGAGAGACGTCTCCTTCTACTCTCTTTATCCACACGCATGGCTGAAACTTATTTGCTCCATTGCAGTTACTTCTCTTTGTATCTTCTTTGCCTCTACCTCCATCGCCTTTGTTAGTCTCTGTACCTTAACTTTTGAGAGTCTGTTCATGATCATACATTTCCTGCAACGGCATAAAGAAGGGAGATTATGAAGGGGGAGGCAAACACATAGATCTATTCCAGCAAGGGAAGCCTAAACAAGACAAAATGACAACGTACAAGAAACCAAAAGATTTGGGAAAACAGAGCAAAACTTGTGTAGAGATTTCAAAACCGAAGCAAATGTCTTGTTGTCTTTACCAGTAAAATTTAGGAAAACCGTTTAACATATTAAATAATTGAAATATTGTGTTTTACATTAAGCAAAATTGAACACTTGTTTTCACAGATTTTGTTTCATAGCATTGATGATTTTCCAACCAAGCTCTAAATCTGCAACAGACCAGTTGCAACACAAGAACTTAACTTCACTGCTGCTACTACTCATCCCTCTTCTATGCACACACATCTCTTTCAGACACAAAGAGCCCTTGAAAGATCCAACCTGCAAACAGGTCTCAGATTCATGGATGTCAGCACAAGACACTGTCTCCGAGATCTTTACCGACATCTGTTTTATCAGACCAGACTCATCTGATTCTTCATTAACTTTAACAGGACAACAATAAGCCAAAGAGACCACATGGTCTTTCTCATGTAAAACCTCAGAGACTTCATCTTGGTGAACAATCTTTGCCTTTTTGCTCTTCTCTATTACCAAAACCCCATCTGATGTTCTATCGTCTGTAACACGGAGCTGAGTAGAGGAGTTTGAGAATCTGAAGTTTGGGGTAGAGCAGCTTTTAAGAAACATATCAGAAGCGTTTGTTTTTATAAAAGTGGTCGAAGCGACTGAAACTGTTTCGCCATTGGCAGGGACGAAACAGGGGATGTCAAGCTCTGAGGTTATTCTATCCTTAAGAGACATCATGCTAGGTTTTTCCCCGTGCACGAGTACAACGTTCTTTGGGGATAGAAACTTTGTGAGATCCATTATTCCTTTTGCATCTGTGTGAGGACTGAAAGCCACTTGATGTATCTGATAACAATAACATCAAGACTTTAAGTTTATGGTCTAATGTTTAAAATAAGATTCACGAAGAAAGAGCAGACAAACCTTGCAACGGACATCAACCTTGGTGCCATTGTAGAGATCAACCGTGGTCGGTTTACCAGACATCAGTTTGTGACCAACGGTACCAGCCACAGAGTATCTGTATTTTCCACGAGGGGGAAGAAAGGAGATACAATAGTGGCTTAGATGCTAAGAAAATAAAACGAAATGCTAAGAAAGGGGAACACTATAGGTTTATTACCCGGGCAGGGCAACGAGATTCAGGGGTGAAGGGGCCCAATGCTTGAACACTTCCAGTGAGAATCCGGCACAGAGCATACCGGGGGTGGCAAAGAGAACACATGGCCCAGGTGCATGTATAAGAGATCGATCGAAATCTTTAACTGCAGAGTATGAAGGTAGCAGTTACAAAACAATCAAAGATACAGAACTGAGGTAGTTTGATAAGAACTATAAAAAAAGCAATTGATTACATTAAGAGCAGCAACTAGATTCCAATGTTTTGATATTTTCAGCACAGCAGAGTTTAGGTTCTTTTTATCAACGTTCAAGGTTAATCAGCATACCATTCTTGAAATCAAATGGGTTATGGGTAACATGCTTTTCTTTGACGTTCTGGCTTGTCCAGCTGATGAGCATTTTGTAATACATATTTGCTTGGATGGTCAAACCTGGAAAACACACAAGTTCATCAATTGCTGAGCTCATTAATCTGCGGAATTAATTTCAAATGAGGAACGGTGGTGATTTGACAGACCTGATGAGAAGTAAATTGGAACCTTTATATTCATGCGCTCCCAGTAATCATCGAGCAGCATGCAGAGTTCCTGAACAAGGAAACGCAGTTGTAAACGAGAGAGAAGAGAAGTTTCAGTACCAAAATTTTTTGTTCTGAGAAAGAATAAAACTATCACAGAGAGGCATTTCAGTAAGAAGACATACCTGAGCCCTTCCAAGAGCAAACGAAGGAATCAAAGCTTTCCCTCCGCCAGCAACACATTTATGAACCTGGAAATGTTTACTCAGATATCAGACAATTAACAAGACGAAGCCTCCTAAATGGGTAGTTTAAGTACATTGATGAAGGAACAAGACATCAAGCAGACATACAGCTTGAAGAAACTCTCTCTCCCGGGGATATTTTGAGCCGCGAGTGGTAGTTGCATATGTGGACCTAAACACACATTTTCAAACATTAATCAAATACAGTTTTTAAAAAGGAAGGCTCGTAATCACACCATTGAACAAGTATTGTATTTGCTTTCCATACTCTGATATGAGAAGATCCAACTGAAGCCTGTCGATTTTAGCTGCTCCCAGATGTCTATCTGTAGTCATATTGTAATCTCCCGTGTACACAATCGCCGCATCTCCCACCTTTGCATAAACCATAACTGCTCCAAGAACCTAATGACAATTACAAAATAAACTTTTTAAGGAATACAGAAACAATAAATACTTTTTTAAAAAACTTAAAAATAGTCCAAAGTAGCTTTCTATATAAGGTTACTTACATGCCCTGCATAATAGGCACGGATTTGAAGATCTTCATCAACTTGAATCGTTTGCTTCAAATCCAATGGAATTACTAACAACAATCCAAAAACAAAAGGAAACCAAAGTTATACACACTGAGCAATCCAAACATTCACCAAGATATGATCAAATCCATAATAAAGCACCTTTGTTCATGCAACTAGCGATATGAGCAGAAGTGAAAAGCTCCTCCTCGCCTCTTCTATCCACCATAATCCTCCTGTAATCCTCAAGCATCAACGGAGACAAAGCCTTTGTGGGATACTACAATAGAGACAAACAACACCCACCAGAGTAAAAAAAAAACACAAAACTCACTCAGACATTTCATCGAACACCTTGAGTACAATCAAAACTCACCGACATGTACACTGGACCATTGTACCCACAAACCTCCGTGAAGTAAGGAAGCGCACCAACATGATCCATATGACTATTTAAAACACACAAACACAGTTAGAACCCATAACGATCCGACAGTGATAAAGAAGACAACTTTAAGGGGTGAATTACAAGTGAGTGATGATGACACAAGAGATGGTTTTGTCGAAATCACCGGACTTGGAGAGGATGGAGAAATCTGGGTATCGATTGTGATCGTCGCAGCCCATGTGCATCCCGCAATCAAACATTATCTTTTTGTTATTGATAGTCACTACAACACAGCTCTTCCCAATCTCTTGCCCAGCACCTGCCAAAACACTCACATGAAAAAATATACTTTTATTACCCAAATCGTGGAACTTTGAAGAAGAGAGAAAGTGTTACCGAGTACGAGGCAATCGATCGCCATTAAAAGACGAGAGAAGAAACAAGTTTAGGTCGAGAGGATGCGAATGGCGCGGCAAACTGTCAAATTGTCCTTCCATGTTTTATACCTTAAAATGGACCCAAGAAAAAAAAAATAGTGTAACGCCCACTAACTTTTTCTTTTATCAATTCAAATACTACTTATTTTAGGGGTAATTAGTAAAATACCCTATTTATATTTTCAGATTTGAAAAGTACACTGATTTAAAGACAACTAGGTGGCGGACATTAATATAATTATACATTGCATGAATAAAAAATAATATAAATGTATAAATATATTGTAATTTTCTTTCTCTTTTACATAGATATTCTGTTTTTAATATATTTTTCTATTTTACTCATTTCGTTTTTCCTTGTATTTTTCACACATTCGTTTTGTTTCTTATGTATCTCTTTTTGCATTATTTTGTATGTCTTTGTACACCTCTCTCGCTCTCTTTTTCTTTCTCTCTCTCTCTTTTAGTTGATTAAATAATCTCAAAATCTCTCAACTTACACTCATTCTCTCACAATCACATTTATTCATTCTATTACCCTCGTCCTTAATATGATCCTCAATATTTCACTTTAAAACTCTTTCTATCTCTCTTTGGTTGTAAATTTTTCACCAGATTTTGTTAAATCTTCAAAACACTTTCACATAGTATTAATAAATGATTTCAGAATCTATCTCACTTATATTAAGTCTCTCACTTATATTCACTTTCATCTTCATTATGATCATAACCGAGTCTCTAATCCTTATCATCACCATATCTCCCTCTCTTTCTCCCTTTCTTACATATTTTTTTATTTAGAATTTAATATAAAATCACAATTGGCTAACCAAAAAAATTCATTATCAAATTCTCTCCAATCTTCACACTATCTTATCAAACATTGATTCCTTTGACCAAGATTTTCATTGAAAAAATAAATATCTTATTATTAATTTTAGTTTTTTTTAATTATTTCATTACATACATATTTTAAGTAAATCTAAATAACTGTATGTCAAAAAAGTAAATTTTATTAAATAATTATAGAACATAAAATATCTTAATTCTTAAATGATGTGATGTCATTATTTTAGACGTAGATTGATATAAACATGAGATTCAACAGTTTTAATATATCAAACTAACATGTTTCTAGTTGTATAAAATTTTTTTATAACTTTGTTATCATATATTTTAAAAGTTTATTTACACTGCAAAAAATACTTATCCTGATTTTAAAACAATTTATTTTAAATTTTATTTGCGTTATATTTTGCATCTTTAACATTAACAATTTTAAAACTTATCATTTATATTTATCTTTCTTTCTCAATTTTTATTTATGTTGTATAAACACCTAAAAATAATTAGTTTACAATTATATTTATACGTAAAAAATATTTTGGTATACAAATAAAAAAGTATGTATGTACAAATACAAAATAACGAAGAATACAACAAAAGGTTTTATTATTATTCACTCATGTTTTTATTTATGTGTCTTTTCTTTTTTTTCTTATTAAAAATAAACATGCCAATTTTATTATACTTAAAGCTATATGAATTATATGAATAGAATATTAACTATAGTCTTGTATTAATATAATGTTTTGATTTTTTGTAATTTATATTATAATAATTTTTTTTAATTTATTCATATTTTTTTAAAAAATGACATACCATATAATTTTATGTTTTAAATATAAAAATATTTAAATAATTTTTGAAAGTGATAACTCAATTATACTATCGATATTTATCTCTGGAAAATGATAGAATATTTTTAAAATTTTACATTTGACTGTTTGCATTCATTGAACATATTTTAAGAATACATATATATAGTGAGTGAGTATAAAAATACTATTAGTTTTCTGTAATGTATAATTTTTATCCACTATTAATAGAAAAAAAATTTAAAATCGTTTATATACTTACTTCTATAATATAATATGTATTTATATGTATATTCTAAATTTTTATAATGGAGTATGTGATATTTAATTGTTTCTATAAACAAATTCTATTAATCCTATGTATTGAAGATGATTAATTGTTTGTTTGGTAATATATATTAGATTAGGTAATTCTATAATTAGTTTAGGTAAATCTAGAATTAGTTTCCTTTTAAAAAACTTTAATTAAATAAATAAAAATTCAAAATCCAACAACCAATCAAATTAAGAGAATTAATTCTACATTGCACCTATGAATGACACGTAAGCAAAATTAGTTAAAATACTTCTCTTTTAATATATAGGGGGGTTCACTCAAAATAGCTTATTTTTAAGTTTTTGTCATAAGAAAAAAGTTTTTAAAGAAGAAAATAACTAAAAGAGGTTTTATTAAAGAGGCAAAAAAATTTTGTGTTATTTGCTAATATATAGATAATAAATATAAAAATAAAATAAAAAAAAATATTTTTTTCTGTTTTCGCATTAGATGTTTTCAGATTCGCACTTTTTATATTTTCTGAATTTTTTTCGAATTTTTCTTTTTATTTTAGTTTCTTTTATAAATTCGAAAAAAAATTGAAACTATTTTTCAAATTTTATTTTCAATTTTTTAATATTTAATTATTTTTTTAAATATTTTAAACCCTACCCCAAAACTCCACTATCTAACTTTAAACAAAAAAAATCTAGTATTAGTTAATTTTAAGAATATAAAAATATATTTGTTTTTCAATAAAACATCTTTTGATTATTTTTTAAATTTAAGATTATTTTTGTGAAAATAAACTAAAAGAAACTATCATAGAGAATTTCTCTTGATTTAATTTGTTTTTGAAAAGTACACTTGTCAAATATGTAAAAAGACATTTTGATTAGGTTTAAGTTAATCAATACTATTGAAAGAGAAAGAGTAAAAAAATCTATATATACAAGTTGTTTAGATTCTTTTATTAGAAAATTAATATTTTGATCTTACCTTAATTTAGGTTAACAATATATTACCACATATTTCTCTAACAATTATCTAACAATAATAAAAGCCAAATATAAGGTACAATGAGATTGTCCACGTCAGACCAAAAAATCAACCAATAAAACATATTTTACTATGTCAACGACTGATTTTTGGTTTGGGTTTTTTTTTTAACTTTTTGGTCCTTTAATTTTTATTTCTTTGGCCAATTTAGACACCGATTGGCCTGAAGGTGGTTGGGACTTTTCCATATCTCACAGTCCCTAAAGTTTATTTTAAGCCAATGAGGCTTTTGCTTTCCGTGTTTATTTCAAAGTCTTCTAAGGGCAGCCGCAACGGCGGTATCAGTGAGTATCGGAGGATGAGTCTGTCGAATTTTTGGATTAAAAAATTAATCCGTTTAGCTTAAATGAAACGGATCGCTCCGTAAATTCGGACCGTTTAGGACTGCTCCGATGCCACGTGTACGTGCTTGATTGCCCCGAAATGCGTATATGTTTCGTAATTAAACGAGAAAAAATCATTTCTCGTATAGAAAAGAAAAAAAAAATGACGATAGGCGATAGAGAAGGCGATTCATCGGCCATCCGAAATCACAGGTAAATTGATCCTCTCCGATGATTTTTTTCTTCAGATACTGTAACATGCATGATGGTTTGAATGATTTTTATGGATCGGATTACGTTTTTAAACGATTTGGAGTTTTTGAAATCGATCTGGGGATCTAGGGTTTGAAGAGATTTTGGGGTTTTTCCAATCCTTTTCTCTTTTCGTTGTAGCTTCGTATAGGATTACAGGTTTTCACTCTTAGCATTTCATAAAGATAACGGTATGTTAGAGAAATTCGGTTTGATTTATATTTAGTGTTACACAAAGATATGAACATCAAGCATCATGTTTTCTATCCTCAATGATGTCAAATGTTATATACAAGTAGGCTGTCTAAAATGGGTAAATGATTTTAAGGTTGATTATAGCTTCATCGAAATTTGTTGTCTTGCAAGTATTCATGTTCTTAAAAACGTTTTAGAAACCAAATCGTTGGTGGTCTTGTGGTGTTTGTTCCACCTTTTTTATACATATTAAGTTATACATTTCTAGTTTGATCCACTTGGAAGAAATGATTTTTGCTCTAAAATGATATTTATATATCAATGGGGTTTATTTCGGGCCTCCAAAATTTTCTTATGTATAAACAACATGTTCGAACCAAACATTGGTAAATATATGTTATCTTTTTACATAATTTTCTTATGTATAATAGTTTACTTTGTGATTTTTTTCAGGTTTAGAAAGCATGGGCCAGGATTACAGCTACAACCAGCCTTCTTCATCAGAGGAGTATGACATAGAGTATGCCACCCTTCTTCAAGCAGAAGCGGATGCTTTCTGTAATGAAGGTGAGAGTAGTTACCAACCTCAACCTGAGTGCGATGAAGGGACTCCGACGACATGCTACTGTGGTTCTGAGCCTTTTGTTGCCACGGCTTACACCACAAAAGATACGGGGAGGAGATACTTCACGTGTGACAATGTCAATGATTGTGACTGCCGTATCTAGAAGTGGTTAGATGTGGCATTTATGGAGGAGTTGACTGACATTCAGAGACAACTTAGGCTTCTCAAGAATCAAGGTTTGGAGATTGAGCAGAAGTTGGGTAAGGTGGAGAAGACAATGTCTGAGTTTGTTAAGAAGAAATCAGTGGGTAGAAATGGCTTCGTATTGGGAGTTTGTATGCTCGGTAGTCTTTGTATTGTTATGGTAATCGTAGTGTTGGTTCTTTGGGTTGTAACCCAGAAATTTGTGAATTATATACTTGGATAATGATTGAATCGAGTAGGAGGTCACTTTCTTTAAAGAGTATTTTGACCCTATTTCAAACCTTTGGGTTACATGAAATCCCTTTGTAGGATAAGACAATCAAAATCTCACCCTATTCCAAATTTTATAGCAACTCTTCTTTTATTTGGAATCAAGTACAAATTTTATAGCAAATGTATACCAAAATTTTATAGCAAAGGTATACCAATTTTGCTAAGTGATTTAACTTTTCAATGTATATTACTCAAATTGTTTCAAAATAACTCAGACATTGAATCTAAAATTCATTATAAATAATTGGAAATTTTGAATTCTTTATAAAGATTTCAAAAATGAGTTATCATATTATTAACGTCCACCTTGAAAAAATTGTGTTTGAAGGGCTAATCAGATATGTCCTCTGCCTCTTTCGATTATCTAGACCGGAAAATCGACACATAACTTGATGAGATGTTCGAAAATATGTTCGAAGACATGTCTCGGAGCATTGTGGACCCCCCAAGCAAACAAGCGCAAGAAACGTGCATATATAGAAAGGCGACGAGAAGAAGGCCACAGCCGTTTATGGGAGGACTAATTTAGCGACAATCCGACCTACTCGGCTCATTTATTCAGACGCCGTTTCCGCATTAACAAGTCATTATTCATGCGTATTGTCGAGGGGCTCTCATCACATTTTCCATTCTTCCAACAAAGAAGAGATGCAGCCGGACGGTCCGGTCTATCTGCATTACAAAAGTGCACGGCAGCTATACGCATGCTAGCTTATGGTTGTGCGGTTAACGCGGTTGACGAATATCTCCGACTTGTTGAAAGTACGACGCTCTCGTGTTTAGAAAATTTCACCGAAGGAATAACATAGTTATTTGAAGATGAGTATCCTCGAAGACCGACACATGAGGACCTTCAACGACAACTGGATGTTGGAGAGGCACGAGGGTTTCCGGGGATGATAGGAAGCATTGACTGTATGCATTGGGAGTGGAAAAATTGTCCAACCGGTTGGAAAGGACAGTACACACGTGGAGCAGAAAAGCCGACTATTGTCTTAGAGGCCGTTGCTTCATACGATCATTGGATATGACACGCATTTTTTGGATCGCCAGGTATCTTAAACGATATTAATGTCCTAGATCGCTCACCTGTTTTTGATGACATTATTCAAGGTCAAGCTCCAACGGTAAAGTTCTTTGTGAACGAACACCGGTATGATTTGGGATACTATCTCACCGACGGTATTTACCCGAAATGGTCAACATTCATCCAGTCTATCTCACTCCCGCAAGGTGAGAAAGCTGAGTTATTTGCTAAACATCAAGAATCAACCCAAAAAGATGTTGAACGTGCTTTTGGTGTATTGCAAGCTCGATTTGCGATTGTCAAAAACCCAGCTCTTATCTGGGACAAGCGCAAAATCGGGAAGATTATGCGAACATGTATCATACTCCATAATATGATAGTGGAAGATGAACGAGACGGTTACACTCAGTATGATACGTCTCTATTTGAAGAAGGGGACTCGTCCAGAAGTTCCCGTGTGGATATGTCATATTCTACCGAGATGCCTACTAATCTCGAAAGTATTCTTACGGCTCGGAATCATGTTCGTGATAGGCGGATTCATGAATTCTTGAAAAATGATTTGGTAGAAAATATTTGAAAAAAAATTGGGAACCAAGAATAACAAATATTTGATCTTTATACATAATATATGATTAAATAAAATTCCAAATTAAAATGTTTATTTTTTTTCTAAGGACTCTTAATTGGGTTTCACCATTGCACAAGTTTAATTCCACTTAATCAATTAATTAAAAAAAAAAAAGAAGTTAAGGACTCCCCTTGGGAGTCCACCATTGGACTTGCCCTTAAACCTTCAACCGTCCACTGTTTCAATATTAGTTTTGAGATGTTTGTTATTTTCAAAGCCTCTAATCCAGACTTTTTGATGGCTTTGAGAATCTTTTTTTTATTTCTTTATTTTTTCTAAAGGTTTTCTTTTCAACATGTTAAACACTTAAACATAATAAAATATTTAGATAAATTAAAATAAAATCCAAAAATTAAAATCAAAATAAATCAAGATCATTTTATTATATTGTCATGTAAATTATTAACTTTTAATAATAAGTTGACAAAAAACTTTTGATAATAAAATGGGTTAGAAGCGGTTAGATTTTTATTAGGGTTATTTTTTATTTTATAAATTGTATTATCATTCAAATTTTAAAAACAAATAAATTATTTTTTTAAATTTTAACTATTATTTTAATAATAAATAAAAGACATATTATTCATATTTCTTTATAAATGGAACCAAATTTTACTAAATAAAAACTCTTCTTAAAAATGATTGACCAATAAATATTGGGGTCGAAAACGGTCAATGACAAAGTTAACACCCAATCCTCCGAAGTGACAAGAATAAAACGTTTCCGAGAAACTAAAACGCCGATTGCTCGGAAAAACACTCGTAAACGCCAAACAAGAGATGAGCTCGGTCGCTATGTAACAACCGAGCACACAACGAACTTAGTCGCTACGTAGCGACCGAACATGTTGCATGCTCGGTCGCTATGTATCGACCGATCTTGCAACATGCTCACGGATAAATGTCAATTTTTGAAGATAATTATGAAGATCGGGAATTTGATTGATTTTGTGTTTTAAATTACCAATATATTTTATGGACTTGAAAATAAAAAATAGATGGAAAAATAGATAATATATATTTTGGAAAATGAATCCTAATTATATATTTATAACAGTCCCAGCTTCTAAAGCTTTAGATACCAATCAAGCTTTTAACTTTTTTTAAAAAAATAACAGTTACAGCTTTTAAAGCCAAAATCTCTACAGCCACAATTCTAAAGTCAAAGACTAAAGCGAAAGTCATTATCAATCGGTGCCTTAGCCAACTAAAGGGAAACCCCTAAATCAACCAATAAAAATCCTTTTTGTTTTGTCCTTCGACTTTTCTACTTCTCCAAATTCAGAGATGTTGGCATTCCGACTCCCGTTGTTTTCTCTTTATATCTACTACCTTTTTAAAACCCTTTCCTCTTCCTCTCAGCTATAATCTATTCAATTACTCACAAGCACACGCCTTTAGGGTTTCCAAATCGATGAAAGTACAAAACGAACGTTTTCACTCGAGCAAGAATGAAGAACTCGGTGACCCCATATACTATCTACGCCGTATTGTTAAACCCATCCATTCGGATTGCTCTGAGACTGTCGTCCAAGTCGTGGATCTCAAGCCTATCAGAAATCGATAACGTAAGTTTCAAACTTTTGACTATACATCAGTCTATTGATACCATCTCTGAGTTCACTAATTTCACAACTTAGGTCAGATACCAATGTTTTACTACAAACGGTTTTGCATTTTTGAGTTAGTTTAATTGAATTAAACTTATGGTTGGTTGATGCAGGTTCTTCCTTTATTAGCGTCGAATCAACCGCCTTTGCTTAAGATCTGAGTTTGATGAAAGGGATTATCAAAAGTAAACCCTTTATCATGTAATGTTGAGTGTTTCCATCGTACATTTTATCTGACTCGGTTTTGTTTTTTTCGTTTTTTTTTTCCGAAATAGTTTATCATATTGAAATAATATAGTCATGATGCATTGCATCAATTAATACATAAGTTACATAATTATAGATCATGTAAGAATCGTTTGTTTGAGATACTTGTGAATCAAGTATATCTGTTGGTTTATTACTTTCTCTTGGTACCCAACGGTATTCGATCTCATTAAACTTTGATTCCCACTTCCAGACTTCCCGGAGATAATTGTCACATCATGAAGCTTATTTTCTTCCTTTGTACCAGTTCAACTAGTCCTTTGCAATCACCTTCAAATATAATCTTGGAGATTCCTTTTGACCAGACGGTTTGCATAGCAATTATTAGGGCTTTAAATTCTCCTTCCAAAGCTGACACAGTTGGTTCCAGTATTGCTCTTCCTGCTCCCTTAAAAGTTGCTTTATCATCTCTCAAGATCCAGCCAACAGTCGATGTATTTGCATTTGCCTTATAGGATCCATCGTAGTTACACTTGATCCAACCAGCTGAAGGTCTTATCCAGGTGTTATTACATCTAGTATATCTAACAATGTTGCTGGGATTTGTGATGACCCAACAAAATCCTGAGCGTTTTTCCATTCAACATTATCTGCAATAGCCATGTTGAGCGATGTTCTCCAAGCTATTCTTTTCTTTTGAAATATTAGCATATTTCTAGCTTTCCATACTCTCCATAGAATCCAAATGCCTAAGGTTTGATACTCCTTAGATAGTTTGGCATCCATTGATAGTAGTATCTTAAGATTATCTTCATATGCCACCGCATGATCATATAAAACATGGATAGGTATATTCGAAGCTTTCCATATATGTTGAGTATACATGCAGTCGAAAAAAGCATGCTGAATAGTCTCAGGTTGTAGACAGTGTGGACATTTGATCTCCTGAGTAATTCGTCGGTATGCTAATGTTTGACTAAGAGGTAATGCATGTGAAACCATTCTCCACAAAAAATGTATCAGTTTTGGAGCCGTTTTTGTCTTCCATATCATTCTTTTGACTTCCACATTGCCTGGTGGTGGTGGCACTTGAGACGGGTTTGGAAGATGAGTAGCAAGCCAATAACCTGATTTCACTGAGTAAATACCAGAGTCATTATAATGCCATCCCTGTAAATCATGGCCAGCATTCGAAGTGATCTTTAAGTTCAGAATAATTTCAACATCTTCTGGCATGACTTGTGCCCTTATTATTTCCTCGTCCCAGCCTGATCATGTGTTATTAATCCATTGGCTAACTTGACATGGCTGTGGTTCCTGCACCAATGGTCTTGGTGGTCGTGGTGGGTGAGATTGAAAATGTATTCCGGAGAAATTTTGGAAAAAAATATACAGACATGGTCACAGGGAAATAAGAATGTCATATATATATATATATATATATATATATAAATGAACAAGCGTAAATATAATTATGATTATATTACAAAAATGTAATCCTGAGAATATTTGATCCAAATTTGTACTTGTCTAAAGAAGATTCTGAATTGTTAGATATATAATTCACTGAAAATATCAAGAAGGTTGTTATTCGTTTCATTAGAATATTCTAACTAATTTTAAATATTTGAATGAAAATCAGACGTGGAATTAGTCTATGCGTAATCTTTTCTCAGTTGTGGATATGCACTAAACCTAATCATTATGAAAATATTTATTGAGCTGGATCAAATATATATAAACTAAAACAAAAAAAAATTAATCAATCTTAAATCTTACTTAGGTTTGTTAAAAAAATTTAATAG
The DNA here is from genome assembly GCA_932364175.1 of Eruca vesicaria subsp. sativa. Classification (NCBI taxonomy): domain Eukaryota; kingdom Viridiplantae; phylum Streptophyta; class Magnoliopsida; order Brassicales; family Brassicaceae; genus Eruca; species Eruca vesicaria. Next base: position 54,407 of record CAKOAT010100711.1, on the reverse strand, counting down.
TAGAGTAAACCAAAACTAATTAATTTATATAATACGTATTTATCAACATCTGAAACAAATAAAACCGAAACTAACCACGGTTATGATTAAGAGTTACAAAATCCAAAGTATATAATTGTCACACTTTTCAAAATAATTCTTCTAAACTTTTACATACTTGTCACATGTTTTTAACATAAAACAACGTCAACTCATTATCGTTGAATAATTCTTACAAATTTACAACATATGTTTATATGTAGAAAAACATACTGCAAATTAGCAACATAATTTGCCACAAACAATTTTTATTATGATTTTGCAATAAATTTTGATAAAATTGTGATGTGTGGTCATCATTACAAAATACTTGCAAAAGTTCTGCAAATTTTTAACAAAAAAATAAAAGTTTCAAATTTATGTTGCAATGTCCAATTTTTTTTGTAGTGTCTGCGCGAAAGAATTCTCATCGGGACAAGCCTTAGGAGGACACAAGAGCCATCACCATGCCAAGAACGCTAGGGTTCATGAAGCTCAGACACTGATGATTGAGGCACCGACACCCATGTTTCTTTACATGACACAACATGCCAACTAAGACTTAATGATTACATGTTAAGTAAGTAAGAAGTACGGTTTGACCAAAAAAAAAGATTACATGTTTCGTTTTCTGACACAAAATTTCAAATATTTCTTTACATGATCATTAATTGGATTACAGTGGGCATGGGAATTGAGAAGTCCCACTGCAGGAACTCAGATCAGTCAAGTAAAGCCCATATGCATCCACATGCTTCACTAATAACATGCTTTATATGTGCCGTTTTAAAAACCTGAGACAAATACAACAAATACATAAAAGTACATGTGCCATTTGAGAACCTGAGACCAAGTATGTTGGAAAGTGTGTCACTCCAAAAATAGCTAGTTAGTTTCTTTAGACAAGTTTGGAAGCTAGTGCACTAAACCGCCATTTTTTCGCTTCATCTCCTTGTGACTGGTGTGGAAGAAAAAGCATCTAACGATAGATAAGGAAGAGGATGATGATGCTTAATTACATTTCTAGCCCTTGAAAAATGAGGTGTTTATGCCAGTTCTAATCATTTTACCCGGAACAAAAATTTGAACCAGAACCGACCCACAAATCTAAATCAAAACTAATCTAGATTCAGATCCAATATAAGAACTGATTAAAAAACCTTAATACCATATATTTCAAGTTCAAGTGTTTTTTTCTGATTGTTATAATGAATTTGTATTTGTAAATTTCATATTAGTAGTATTTGAGGTACTGTAAATTCTAAATACATTAAGAATATAATTATAGATCTCAATCATTTTTATTTAATTTTATGATTTGTACTGTTTGGAGTAAATTTATAGAGTTCCGGATTTTTAAAAAAAAAATTGAATTAAAATGTCACAGAATATTTTAGATATAAGTATATGTATAAAATATTGGGGTATAACTAAACCGGCTGTGAACCGAGTAAACCATCCTAAACCTCCATATGAACCTAAAATGAAACCTCTACTTAAAAAACCCGGATCCAATAAAACTATAACCTCAGTCTGATTCGAAAACCTGGAAACCAGTCATATATCTAATCTATTAAAAGAGAATTATATTTAGTACTGAACTCTTAATTTTCCATAAAAATTGCATACTCATGCCATTGTCTAAACCATAATTAATAATTACTAAAATTAACGTTAATTTAAATTATCAAACACTCATCATTATCCAATCTTAACTCATTTATAAATATAGAATCACACCCAAAAAAATACAATGACATGTTTTTGTCGTAAATTGCTCTGTTATTAATAACTTTTTATGGCAAATATTTTCGGTTCATTCAAATATATTCAAAAATATCTTGACCCATTAAGTACTAAACCGAACCCGGTCTGCTATTTAAAATTACCTGATTGGTACCAGTTTTCCATATTTGAATTATCCGTTATCCGAAATATCCGACACTGAGCTCGATCCGATATCCGAATGCCAATGCCTACAGAAAAACGTGCAAAAATGTGAAAAGGAAAAGATAACATATCGGCATACCAATGCGGATCCACTTAAGGCCCATTATCTTTTAGAAGCTCAAACGACAATGCCTCATGTCGTTTCCGTAATGAGGAAGAAAAGAGAGAGAACAACTCATCCATAAATCGTGAGAGTGTGAGACTTTGTAGTTGACCGGATCATTGTTCCTCCTTCTCCTCACTTCGCCTGCTCTATCTTTCTTCCAAATCCTATCAATTCTCCATCTCCGAGCTCGCTTGGTTCTAACGAGTTGTCTTCTCAGTGGAGTGACGAAATGGCTGCTCGTATCTGGATCTTCGCCGTCATCGTAGCTCTATCCTTATCATTTTCCTCCGCTCAGGATCTCCAGATCATAAATGCCGAGCGAAGGGTATTATCTCTCTTCCCCCTAACAAAATTCATAAAACCTCTCTACTTTACTTAACCGATCCGTTTAAACTTTCTTACCGAAACCTCAAAGTTGATGAATGTTCTGTCGGAAAGTAATGTTCTGTTGATGAATGTTCTGTCGGAAAGTAATGTTTGATTCTAAAATGCTCCACCTTTTTTGTTGTGTTGGTTCTTTTTGTCTGCAGATTGATTTAAGCTCACACATCGTTAAGGCCTTCTTGACCCTTAAGGTATCTCTCTTCAAAGATTCTTCCTTTTTTTTTTATAATAATACACTTTGAAACTTTAGCACTAAAGCTTGAAACTCTTCTGTCTATATGCAATTGCAACTCTTTTAATTCCATTCAAATTTAGTCGCTTGTATTTAAAAAAGTTGGACCTTTAGTTTCTTATCTAAATTGTTTCTTTAGGTCGAAAACATTGGGAAAGAACCTGCAACAGATATGCTTCTTGCTTTCCCACCTACACAAATCAAGCATTTATCTATGGTCCAAGCCTTAGCAATCACAGGCAAGAAGAAGAAGAAAAACTACTTACCTCTAGACGTCAAACCAACTGAACAACAACCTGATGCACCAAACGACAATGGTTACTTCCTTGTCTCCTTTGCTACCCCCTTAAACCCTGGTGAAACCGTTACACTCGAGATCCTTTACATTTTAACTCATTCCTTGGAGCCTTTCCCGGCAGAGATAGCCCAATCAGAAGCTCAACTAGTTTACTACCGTGACAGTGCAGTGATACTCTCACCGTATCACATCAAGCAACAGACAAGTTTTTTCAAGACTCCTAGTACAAGAGTAGAGTCTTTCACCAGCGTTGACCCTGCGAACAGAGCTGGAAAAGAGATTAAATATGGACCGTATGAGGATCGTACACCATACTCTTACGCACCTGTTATTGTTCACTTTGAGAATAACAGTCCGTTTGCTGTTGTTGAGGAGCTTGTGCGTGAGATTGAGATTTCGCACTGGGGTAGCATTCAGGTAACGGAGAATTATAGGCTGACTCATGGTGGAGCTCGGCATAAGGGTGTTTTCTCAAGGTATTGTAATGGGTTTTATTGTATTCATATGTATGTGTATGACATTTCTTCTGACCTTTTTGAGTTTTTTTTTTCGGGGGCAGGGTTGATTATCAGTCTAGACGTTCCATAAGTGGTTCATCTTCTTTTAATGCGCTCCTTGCAGTGCTTCCTCCCAGAGTTAACTCTGTTTACTATAGGGATGACATTGGTAACATCTCAACTTCACATTTGCGTACAGGCTTCAAGAAGGTATGGTTTGGTTATCCTCTTCTCATCTCTAGTCATTTAGGCAAGTAATATTTACAATGGTGTGGTGTATACCTGCGGATTTTGTCCGAACCAGTTGAACCAAACTGAAATTTTTGGTTTTCGGTTCGGTTTTGAGTTTTATTTGGTTTGAAAAATGATTCGGTTTTTGGTTCAGTTTGGTTTTTGTTTTTGATAATTAAAAAACTAACCGAAAATAAAATAACTGAATCGAAGAAATCTAACTAACCATAATAACCGAATTTAACCAAAAATATCCGGTGTTTTGAAAAATTATACCAAATTCTAACCAAAAACCAAAAAAAAAGAGATTATTTTTGAAATAAAATAAAAAACCAAAATTAACCAAAAACTGAACCGAACCGAACCGATTTTTTTGATGGCATGTTGCCAAACCGAATTAACCGAAACCAAAAACACCCGAAACCGCAGGCTAGTGTGGTGTTACATCAATTCACCATGGTGATTAGCGAAGCAAACTTCACACGTTCTACCTAAAGAAGTTGATATGATATGTTATTCTTGTTGGTTTTTGCAGTCAGAACTTGAATTTGAACCACGATACCCTTTATTTGGAGGGTGGAGAGCAACTTTTATCATTGGCTATCGAGTTCCATTGGAGGATTATCTCTTTGAAGCACCAGATGGCAGACGTTACTTGAACTTTACCTTTGGCTGCCCCCTCGTTGAAACTATAGTTAACAAGTTGACTCTCAAAGTGGGTTTAGTTAGCATTTTTCTACTAATATTTATCCAAGCTCTGTTGTTGAGCAATCACTCGCTAACACAGGAAGATTCTGTTTCAGGTCGTGCTTCCTGAAGGATCAAAGGACTCTTCTGCTGTTTTGCCCTTCACAGTCAATCAAGACTTACAGGTACGTCACACATACATGAACTGCATTTGCAAACTATAGAGTTACTACACAACATGTATCTATAATGGTCTTGTCTCAGGTTAAATACTCATACCTTGACATCGTGGGAAGAACCGTGGTTGTGTTGCAAAAGGATAATGTAGTTCCCACTCACAACGTACCCTTCCAGGTAAAAAAAATTACTATTAACCTGAGCTTCTGTACTAGCCTAGATTAACCAACTGAGTAATGTTATGTGACGGCTTTTGGCAGGTGTACTATACGTTCAAACCAATATACATGCTTGCGGAACCATTCATGCTTGTATCTGCATTCTTCTTCGTCTTTGTGGCTTCTCTTGCGTATGTACACATCGATCTCAATATCGTCAAGAATTAGCAATCTCACAGAGAGAAATCATTTATAGTCTCCTAAGACTCTTAGGCTAAGAGATGTAGACCCTTCATAATATTTTTGGTTAAAAACAAATAACAAATAATTATGTCGTTGCTGTTGATTTTCGTAGTTGTATCTTTGACACTCTTTGTTTCTAAAGAACTTTTGGAGATAGTATTGTTGTTTGGAGTTAATCAAGGATTAGATTCATTTAGATTTTAAGTGTGATGGTTAAATACGGACAACCGCAGTCAGATGCATCTTGGTTAAAACTAATCTCCATTTACTGCTTCACAACCTCTCTTTATCTATTATTACACTCTCGTCATGTATTTCTCCTACTGTTAGTTTCTCTTTACTTTTATGCATAACAGTTCATTTGTACAATTGATGTCTCAGTTAGGGAGGAAGGCAAAATGAATAAACGTTATTAGAAACAAAAAACATTGTCAATAGATAAACTTATGCTTCATAAGGACAGAATAGTTACATAAACTATTTTCTTACTGCTTTTTGTGTTGGACACTGCATATAAATCGAGTTAACAGGTTTAGACAGTGTGCTCCTACATAATTTTTGCAAAAAGAGCTTTGGCAGACAAAGATCATTTCAAAAACAATAATTAGGAGACGCATGCTTTCTATCTTAAAAGCACTTTTGAGAGGTGAAATTTACGCAATGCAGAGACAATCCTTTATCAATCGTAATCCAACACGCACAATCACCGTGACATTTAACGAATACCAAAACGTCTGTGGCATTGCAGAAGAATACATTGTCACTCTTTGAAAACAAGTAATAAAGACACTACTGCTAAGTTTCTTAAAACCAAACGCCAATATATACTTTTGAGATATGTTTGTTCAGAAAAAAAAAAAACAGATTTGTCTGCTGCATATTATTCATTTCTGAGTATGTTACAGTTTCAAGAAAACAAAAACTAAAGTAAAAGTTAGTAAGTTTACAAATGATGCAATCAAAACATACCATTTTTTCAAAGCAGATTATATGATACAAGGAAATGCCGAATAAGATAGTCAACTGAGGACAGAACACAAGTATCTTGATCACAACAAGTTACATAGAAAATTTTCCCAAAAAAGAAGTAGAAAAATGCATAATAAAGGTTATAAGAACTTAAAATTAACAAATTACATGAAAATAAAAAGATTAAGCTACAAACACTGATCCTCTAAAATCTTCACCATCATCACACATTCTTCTTAGGCCTCCCTCTCCCTCTCTTCTTCGGCATCCCATCAGAACCAACTCCACCATTATTATCACTCTTCCCCGAACCACCACCACCACCCGACCACCCATCAAAACTAATCGGAACACCACGAGACGAACCCGCCCCATTACCATTAGCAACAGGTTCTGTCGGACTCTGTCCGAAAACCGGAGGCATCCAATTCGGAAACTTCATAGCATCTTCTCCTTCTCCTTTCCCTCCGACAAACCCCATAGGGAAAAAACCCCAACAACAATAATACTCATCCTTCCCAGGGACCAACGGAGGCAACTTGGGAACACTCGCGGCGTGAAACGCGCGTTGGCAATTCTGACACCTAATACAATACTCCTGATAAACCCTAGGATACTCATGAAGCGCGTAACAGTACGGACACGCCGTCCAAAACGTACTCATCCTCTCCTCATTCCCTCCTTTCCTCTTCTTACTCCGATTCAGATCCACTTTAGTGAAGACAAGATCGAACTGAGACTTCTTGGAAGCCGTTGAGAGCACCTCCCACGCGTCGACGACGAAGCGGAAAGCTTGGTCGGCGTAAGGGAGGCGGTTTTTGTCGGGGTGGAGGAGGAGAGCGAGGCGGCGGTACTGTTTCTTGATCAGATCGGGTTGATCCGGGTCATCGATCTGGAGGATTTTGTACCAGTTGGGTTGGTTGTTGATGCGATTCTCCGAGGAGGAGGCGAGGAGGACGTCCACGACGGCGAGGATTTGGTCGGTGCCTTCGAGGAGAGGCTCGGTTTCTTGGGCTAAGATTGCGAACTCCTTTGAGCCGTTTAGATCTCGAGATTCGAGGAGCTTTTCGGAGATGCCGAGGAGACGTTCGGCTTCGGTGCGGTTATTAGTGTTTTCTCCCATGGTTGGTTGCTATGGCGGAGAAGGAAATGGAGGAAGCAGATCTGTTTTTCTTTGTTTGAGAAGACGATGAGGGGAGGGAGGTCGTATTGGTTGGTTGTGTGGGTTAAATGGAAAATGAATTTACTGCTTTGGAATAAACGTAAATCATCAAAATGAGAAAATAATCTTCTTTATTACTCCCTCCGTTTCAAAATATATGTCATTTTATACTTATTTTTTTGTTACAAATTAAATGTCATTTTAAAGTTTCGAGGCAAAATTTATTAGTTTTATATAATATTCTAATTTTCTATTGGTTGAAAAGTTGTTAGGTGTATAGTTAATTGTGTTTTTATCTTGGAAATATGTAAAATTAAATATTTTCTTAATCTGTGTGTAAAAACCTAGAATGTCAAATAAAATAAAACGGAGGGAGTAAAATTTAGGTTTTCTAATCTATCTATATAAAGTATAGTTTCTTCCCTCCTGCCTCTACCACGTCATTAAATAAGAGAAGGAGGGAGTACCACGTGTCCTATTGTATTTATACAATGCGTTTTGTTTCTGGATAATCTTAATATTAATTGGGCTTTCAGTTTAAATTAATAATCTGTGAGCCCATCAGCGACAAGCCCTTTTCTTCTTCTTCCACTCCACATCGAAATCAGGGTTTTTCCTCCTCTTCAATCTCCGATGCCAAAAAAAATCATATGCCTCCTCTGAGACTATCAATGGTGTTTCGAGATATTCATTTACTCAAATCAACCTGAAGCATCTCTTTGTTGGTTTACAATCACGTCATTAAGTCTTCTATTCAAATCAACCGAAACTCTCCAGGTTACGGATTCATTGCCTTTATCGCAATCCTAACTCCATAGACCGACGTGAAGCATGATCTGACATTGAATGCGAGTTATCCCTCTGGAAGGCGGTGTATCCACAACTATTTAAAGGTTAGCCTTCTTTTCTTCAACATCATCTTCTCAATTCGTGAAAACATCGAAGTTAATATATTTTCTCTGAAATAGCTAACTCATCAATCCTCCTTTTTGATTTGAAGTTTGAAGTCTGGATTCTGGAAAGCCAAGAATTAGGAGGCCAAGAACATCAAACGTTGTGGCAAGCTGATGTGGATGGATACGCTACTATTGGATGCAAAGGTTATTCTGTTCTTTAACTCATGTTCATAGTTTTATTCAACTTTCCTACGTGTTAGACCCTCATTATCAAGCTTTCCCATTCATATCTTTGTTGAGCATCTTTTTGAATGAGTAATTTTGAAACCATTTATTGATTTTGTTGTCTATTTCACATGTGTTTCAGCATTTAGTTTCTTATTTTTTATTTGTGCAAATATGATCACCAGCATCTTCTTTTGTGTTCATAAGCTAAAGCTATGACTTATGTGATTTATTTTGTTTTCGCATTATTCAGTATATCTCTGTGGCTCTGACGAGATGTATATGTCGCCGCCCAAGTGTGTGCACATTTTCTCAGTTATTTTACAGGTGAAATTTATTTTTTGGTTTGTTTTTACATTGTTATCACTCAGTGCTGTATGCGGATATTGTTATTAAAATTGATATAAGAATACGGTCAGATTATGCTCTACCTGACCCATGCATATATAATTTGAATCCATTTTCCTTATGAAACCTATAACATTGTGAGGTTATGATCACGTGGCTAAGTTTTATTGCTCACTGCAGGCTTTTGTTGAATCATTTGGTTTATCCCAAAAACGAGGTAATAACTGAAATCTTTCAATGAGTGTTATTATCATTAAGCCTTACGCTACAGCTCAGACTCATACAATATGCTTCTCTGTTTTATAAGTACACACTGTGCTCTTTGGTGTCTCAAGGAAAGAAATCTGCTCTCAGGTATATAGTTAAATATTTGGTTTCATTGCTTTTTAAAATAAAATTCCTATTTCTCAGTTTCTCTCATTTGTGTTGGGTTCAATTTCATTTTCATAAATCACTGTTGAGTCATGTGACCGGACAAAGGAACATGGTTATATCATCTTTGCCAATATTTTCACTTTATTTGAGAGTGCATCATTTGTCGATTCATTTTTTTTGCAGAGACAGTATTAATGGGTTACTGAAACTCTTTGTATGATATTGCAAGACTTTTAGCTTAAAAGACCGAAAGTCCATATTTCTGAATTAAAAGGACATGAAAGAAAACTGAATAATGAACCAAATTTTGGAAAAGGAATTTTGATAGAAAATGATTGGGTTTTGATTATGTTTTGAATTCATACTATAGATTGTAAGCTCTTGATATGTTCTCAAACTAGAAGCACATAATGCATCTGCTACTTTGTAGGTTCATCGCAACTGTAACTCTAAAATGTCTAGAAGACCCTCTATAGCTCCATCGGCAGGATTCTCAAGTTTTGTCTTCGTCCAAGGTATAAGTATTTTCCCTATTATAGTTTTACGTTCTACACTCTTTTTATCTTATGTAGTAGCATATTTTGAAAACCATGTGTGATAAGAATCTATCATTCTTATAATTCAAAATTTTTCTATATGGCAGAAGGGATGTAACACCTCTGACGTCATTTGAGTTCCAGAACCTATAATCATGTGGTCCGTCGTCACCGTTTTAGCAGTGGTACCCCACTTTGGGTTAGCTAGCGTTCCATTACATGTTAAGTTCAAGTTGTTTACTCTTCATTGACTGGAAAAGATGAATGTTTCTCCGAGCGAGAGTGTGCACCCCAACAGTACATATTCGTCTCTCAAGTTAGCTATGGAGATTCTGAAATGGAGTGAGGAGAGAACAAACATTTTCATGAGTGTATACTCTATGTGCGGCACTGATCCAATTTCTTCTCAAATCAATGTATTCTCATTAAAAACTTATCTAATATAAAAAGTAGCCATTATCTGGAGTAGAGATTCCTACACATTGATGTTAAGTGATTAAGATTCAGTTCAGCTCATTCATCTCTTTTTTGGACTTGACCATTGCAGCTCTTGGCAACGAAACCATGACTTGAACTCTCTAACTATTGGCTGTTCCTTAAAGAACACTCACATTAACATATTAACAATTATGTATCTGGTGCGATCACGTGTACAAGATTCACTCACAACCCATCCTTCCTAAGTACTCTTCTTGAGCAGCAACATATTTGTTTTTGACTGCAACATTAATTATCAACTTAATTAACTTCATTCGGTAACTAAATGTCTTTTTAAAAACAAATCTCTTGCAAATTACCATGTAAATACTATATGTTTTGAACAAAGTGTTGTCCAAGGTTGAGACCTCACAAGAATAATAAGAAAATATGAGAGGAAAACATAAGAGGAGACAAAGTTATAACATATTAAGCAACATCAGGCGAACTAACGTTTTTTAATTTTTCCTAACATCAATGATGCTATATCAAATTAAAAAAATCCTCCAAAAAAATAGATTAAAAGAGATATGTTAAGTTATTCTAACTAAATAAATATATTTTAAATATTTGTGTCATGAATTCTAAGAAAAACTATAAACATAGATCCACAACAGTGTAAAATTAAAATATATTGTTATAAAGTCGAATATGAGCACAATATAAAATAATGTAAGAAAATGAATAAAATTAGGTAACTTAAAATTATACAAATAAATCAACAATTTTATACCATTATAATAAAAACAGAATAAATTTTCAAATAAATTTTTTTAATAATCGTAAGGTAAAATTTATTTAATTGTAATGGAAATAAAACTAAATAAAGAATAAAAATTAATAAAATAATAATTTATACTAATATAGAACAAAATATTCAAAAAAAAAAATATTAAACAAGTATCAAAAATATTTAATCTAACTATTTAAATTATTTGAAATTGTCATCCCGCCCGTAGGGCGGGCCGGCTCTAGTGTAATAAACAATGGATTAGCTTTTGCCCTTATGTAAGAAAACTCAATAAGTTTTGTACGAGTATAATTTATTGTATAGATTAATTTTTGGATGTATTTGATTCAGATTGCTAAAACTATAAATACTACTTCAAAAAATTACAAAATTGCATATAGTTGATAATAAAAATTATAAATTTGTGGATATTATTTTATAAATTATACTAGAGAGTAGTAAAGAACATATTATATATGAAAACAAAAACAAGGCAATATGAATAAAAAACTAATAATGTGTAATTTACCAAACAAAATTTATGATAAAACTAGAATAAGTGTTCAGGTTATTAAGAAAAATAATATATATATATATATATATATATGATAAAAGTAAAATTTTTGTTTTTAAAACCACGTAATTTAAGGTACATAAAATCAATAAAAATCAAAAATAAAATGGCATTGATGACTTTAAAATCATTAAAATTTGAAACAAACGATTGGTACAAAAAACCTTTGAAATTATCAAGGAAAACAAGGCCAAATAAAAAAAAATACAAATTCTCTAAATACCCAAAATCATCCTCTCCCTCATGCATTCTCTTTATATCCCTCTTACCCTCTTTCTACAAATTTAATCAATATTTTTTTTGTTATTTCACAAATAAACCCAATTCTCATTCCCATGTAGTTTTGAGTTCAAACTTATTTTGTTGCGGCCATGCTTTAGTGTGAATTTCTGACTCTCTGTGTTTTCAATGTTATAAAAACTTTAGTGGCGGTAACTTAAAAACAAAACCAATGGTTCTGTGTTTTAGAAAAGAACATGATGATTATTGATTAGTGAACAAATGATTAAAGTGGGTATAAAACCTGTCGATTAATTCAAGAAAAATGTAGCTGACTCACTCTTACAAATAGGAGAGGGAATCATATAAGTCCTTATGAAGTGACTGAGTTGTCTAAATCGGCAAATGAGTCATATGAATTTGAAAGCGGAAGGAATTTAATCAGTATTATTTTGAAAAAACTATAATATATACAAGGGTGTAACATAAAAGTTACACTATTATAGTAAAAAACAGTCTTTAGTAGACAATAGTTACTAACTTACTAACCCGTATGCGATACTTTTATTTGGAATTTTTTTTTACCCAAATCCATGAACACCCAAAAGAAGTATGGGAACTAGAAACATAACACACATATAACGCTTCTAACCCAAAAGAAAAGAAAAACAAATGTACACAATTTTAACATATAAATATTGCTTTTTTCCCTAACTGAAACCAACGGAAATATGAAAATGCAAAACATAAAACTGTAACGCCCCGACCGCCCACAGTTAATGGGCCACCCACGCCCGCTCTCTCGGCCCGTGGGCCCATCCCGTTCCAACGGTCGGTCCGTTAATTTTCCCAAGGCTCTAGAGTCATGTTTACTAACCCTGCAATCACCACCCGACCTTTCCCCGTGCTTTGGCCTCACTTACACGGTATCGCAAACCACTTCCCGATAGGTCACCCATCCTTTGACTACTCTAGTTCAAGCACGCTTAACTCTGGAGTTCTCTCTGGATGTGTTCCCGAAAAGGTAAGTGCACTTTGGTGACATAGGTAGTCAAATCAATTCTCTTAAGCCTTTCCGTATATCACAACTCGGGATGTTACAATTCACCCCCTCTCAAAGAACGCAACGTCCCTGTTGCGCTCCCCGACAGGTCTCAAGACGCCTCTCAGGTCAGAACTGAGATGGCTAACCAGCTCTGATACCACTTGTAACGCCCCGACCGCCCACGGCTAATGGGCCACCCACGCCCGCTCTCTCGGCCCGTGGGCCCATCCCGTTCCAACGGTCGGTCCGTTAATTTTCCCAAGGCTCTAGAGTCATGTTTACTAACCCTGCAATCACCACCCGACCTTTCCCCGTGCTTTGGCCTCACTTACACGGTATCGCAAACCACTTCCCGATAGGTCACCCATCCTTTGACTACTCTAGTTCAAGTACGCTTAACTCTGGAGTTCTCTCTGGATGTGTTCCCGAAAAGGTAAGTGCACTTTGGTGACATAGGTAGTCAAATCAATTCTCTTAAGCCTTTCCGTATATCACAACTCGGGATGTTACAAAAACTTCCCTAAAATTTAAATATATGATTCCGTATTCATTATTTAGGCATCCAATTGTATTAGTTTTGCAAAATCGGCATATCTACGGATATAAAGGTCTTCATGCATCTAAAACCGTAAAATAGTTAAGAAAAAAAAACTAAAATGTATAACATTTATAAAAAAAATATTAGATAATAACTTTAAAAACAATACATGAAAAACTTGGCAGAAAAAAAACAATACATGAAAAACAGCTAATAGCATAACGAAGATGATGAAAAAAACAAAAAACAAATGCGATATAATAAGATATATTATCAAATAAACTTTATATGTAGTTTTATATTATCAGAAAAAACCTGTTAAATCAAAATATTTGGACTATTAACTTTAATCAGTGTTGACCTTAAATTTACAGCTTTATACTTGATAAATAAGAGGAAGGTGATGGCCATTATTGGATCAGGGAGTTCAATGCAAGCTCCATTTTAATCAACCTCGGTAACCAATCTCAAATTCCAATCGTTTCATTCTCTGCAACAAGCCCTCTTCTTGATTCCCTCCGAAGTCAATGTTTCATCAAGGCCACACATGACAATTCAGCTCAATTTCACACCATTAGTGCCATCATAGAATCATTTAGATAGAGAGAGGTTGTGACTATTTATGTAGACAATGAGTTTGGAGAAGGCATTCTTCCTTACCTAGTAGATCGATGCCTTTCAAGAGATTAACATTCGTATCCGATACCAAAGCGCTATATCAAGGTAAGGGGGTCAGTTGACCCCACATAATTTTAATTATCCATAGTGTTTTGACAAAAATTATAGCATTGACTCCATTATAAATTTGTTAGTGATCCCTATATAATTTGAAATCCACTTTATTTTATCTATAAAAAAATATTTTATATTTTACTTTTAAGAAAAATTCATATAAGTAATTTTGACTACACAATAACTAAAGTTAAATATTAGATATTTGGACTCATTTCTTTTATATAAATTGTTGACCATACTAATAAGTTATAACTAAAATTCATAATTATATATGTCTCTTCTCTGTATTAATTTTGGGTAAACGTTTATAGCTTTACATTTTTGATATACTAAAACAACTATTCATTAATTTAAACTTTAATATAATTACAAGTAGCTAAGATAACTTAAGTTAAGTTTTTTTTGTTAATATTTTCATTCAATAGATAAAATATAGAACAAGATTGCCAAGCTAATTATGTCAAGTTATTACATAGTTTTGAGTATTCACTCAAGTTGTTTTGCTAGTTAATCAACATAGTTTATGAAACTCTAGGGATTTTGTGATATGTTAAATTTCTCCTTCAAATTATTTAAGGCATCTCCAATGGTTGGCTTTATTTTTAGTTTCAAAATTTCATTTTATTCTAAATAAAGTAAAAATGAAGCAACATCTTATCTAATGGTTTATTTCATTTCTTTCTTATAAAAATAATTTTTTAATTATATTATATCTCTACAGCATTATTAATTATTAATAACACTTTATATTTTTTGCATATTTCCAAAATTTACTCAACTAATTTGTTTTAACAATATCCAACACAATTCCTATTTTAATATAAAATTAAACATTTTCAAGTAATATATTATTATATGATATGAATAAACAAACACAAAACATCATAATTTGTAAAAAACACCATGTATATGTATATGTAAGTGATTAACAAAATGTTTAGAAGTAAGAGATGAGCTTATTTATCTTTGATCTTTTTAATTGAGTTAAAAGTTGTTAAAAATGAATATTCATATGATTTTCAATATAAATATCAGATTATTTGAAAATAATAGTCAAGTTTTGATATTAACTGGATAGTATTAGTATATAATTTACTTTATCAAAAAGTAAGAATAAATAAAAGTTAAGAACTAATTTATAATTGAAAAAAAATCTAGTTTCAAAGACTGAAACAATGAACATTATAGCTTTAAATTTGAAGCAACATTGTTCATTGGTTCATTTTGAAACAAGAAGTGAAGAATCATTTGGAACAAATTTGCTTCAAAATAAAATAAAAACGGAAAAATGAAGTACCATGAGATATGGTATTAAACTGTCATGCACTATGGATGACGCATCATTCATGTATAAATTTTGTGCACTTTCTTCGGTAGATATGTGATGCAAACTTTTAATTAACTTTGACTCCTGTTAAAAAAGTTTCTAACTCCGCCACTGACAATGACGTGGCTCAATACGTAAGGTAAGAAAGTTTTTTTCCGTGACAAACACTGCGGTGTAATTACGCAGGAAAAAGCTGACGGAAAGGAAACCACCATGCACAAAATAGCGTTTTTGGACGCGATGGCAATCCTTGGTATCAATGACGATCAAGCAGAAGAACATGGAGCTAACTCGATAGCGGTTAAATACAAACATAAAAACAAGGTTTACACCTTCAAGAGTGAAAACAACGATGGGAGATGCTCTCTCTGGTTCCAGAAGGGCAACCATGTCACTATCACTGTAGTTGAAAAAGACACGACCACACTTAAGCTACTCTAGTGTCAGCTCCAATAATTCTATAATCTCTATAATCTGAGGATGCTAGTTCAAGAAAGGTTCAAAAGATTAAAGAAGAAGATACAGATGGTTTAGAGAAACACATGGAACTAAGTGAGATCCAAGAAAATCAACCAGTGCTGAAGAAGACAAAGTCTGTGGAAGGTTCAAGCCAGTCTCAAGATGTTGACGAAAAGAGATCAGATCAGACAGAACAAGAAAACATCCAAGAGCTAATGGCTGAGGAGGAAGAAGAAGAAGAGAAGAACGAGAAGGAAAAGAGAATGCCTCAGGTGGAGTCAAAAGCTAATGATGATAGCTCAAAGAAGAATGAGACTGCAAGATTGAGAAGGCAAAAGCAAAAGGAAGATCATCAAAAAGTGGTGGAAATAGAAGCAAGTGATAAGAAGAAAAAAGAAAGGGAAGATAAGATTGTTGGTAAAGCAGTGACAAGAGATGAATGTGATAGCTCAAGGAAGAATCAAGAACATGAACAAGAACAGCCAGATAAACTAGGAATACATGGGGAAGAAGAGATGAGCGGATCACTTGCAAAAGTGGAAACAAGCAATGATAAGGGAGAAAACAGAGGAAACAGAGCAGGTGCAGAGAAAACAATCAAGGATGACAAGAAGCAGTTGCTTGTAGAAAAAGACACAAGTGGTAAAGCAAAAGAGAGTAGAGATGGCAGCTCAAGAAAGACTCAAGAAAAAGAAAAACAAGTCTCAGGAACAGAAGAGACACAATGAGGAACAAGACAAGAATAAACAGGGACCAAACTATTACACAAGTGAAGAGTATGGTAAGGAAGATAAAGAAACTGCAGAAGCAGAGGGCACAAGAAAGTCAAATGGGATTGAAAAACAAGAAGCAACTAAAATGGTGGAAAGACATGATTACCAAGATAATATTACTGATTTGGTAGAAGAAAAAATAAACAATCAAGAAAAGAAAGACAAAGAAGAATCAGATGAACCAAGAAAAGATGTGGAAAGAGACAAGACCAGCCAGTGGATAGTGAAACAGGTGAAGACGACTCAGAAGAGTTAGAAGTTGAAGTTGAAGACTCAGAAGAAGATTGGGAAGCTGAAGTGATTCAAGAGATGTACTCAGATGATGCTAATGATAAAATAAGAAGAATCAAACTAGGATTTAGGTTAGTTGGAGGATCAACAGTGTTTATGTCGCTTATAGTCATAATTATAACTAGATTTTGACCCGCGCTTTTCAAGCACGGAAATATCTTATAATTGGGTTTTGCCTTCATTTAAAGAATATTTTGGTATAAAATCAGTTCACCAAAATTTGTGGATTGTTTTTCATTTGTTTTTAGTTTTAGTTTTTATTTTTAGATTTTGTTTTAGATTTTGGTTTTTGGTTTTTAATTTTTTAATTTCTATTTTTGATTTTCAGCTTTTGATTTGGGTTTTTAATTTTTAGACCCGCTGAGTTAGTTTGAACTAATATTACCAACAAACAAATTCCAAATAATCGAACATCTAATTTAAAACTGAAAAGATGACAAAAAAAGTTTTGAAAAATTTGCAATAGTTTATTTTGTAAATAAACAAAAGCAAAAATATAACCTGCGTTTTCAGCTTTTAGTTTTGGATTTTAGTTTTTAGATTTGGTTTTTGGTTTTGCTTTAGATTTTTTTTTAAATCAGTAAATTATTTTAAAAAAATAAAACAATAATTATTTAAAAGTTACCATTGAAATTTATAAAAAAAAGTGATTGTTATTCAAAATAAAAAAATACATTAACACATGATTTATATAAATGATTAATAATAGACAGTTTTTTTTTTTAAATATTAAATACCTTTTAGGCCTGAAAATAATAGTTTATTTTTTTGATCCATTAAGGTGGAAAATTTATTCAATTTTTTTTTGAATTTTTTCCTTAATATTACACCAAAAAAACAAACCATATAATTTGTTCTAAGAACAAAAATAAGTTCAAGACTATATCCCATAAATAACCACCGGTTTAATTTAAGTAACGCAGTTCAATTAACTATATGCCTTGTATTATTTGTAACACTCTAAAAATGGTTCAAATTTAAATGACAACTTATATTATTAGATGAAAAGAAGGACTCTATTTTAGTAGAGTATATATTATTTTAAATATATTATATTCTTGATAATTTTAAAGTTACTTAAAAAGAAACCAAATTATTAAAAAAAATTAATATACAAATAAAAATAAAGAAATATTTTTAACGTCAAAATAATAAATTACAAAAAATAGATTATGTTAATAAAATATATTTTATATTTTAAAGACCTCTAATTCATGTAATATTACAAAATTCAAAAAAAAATTATTACAATTGATCATTTACCTAGATTTATTAAAATAATATTTTAGATCGATATTCAATTGTCAGCTTTCAACTATTACACGTAAAAAATATTTTTAAGTACATTTATTTCTTGAAAAGGGGGTTTTATATTTTAACTAGGTTATTGGAATATTTTTTCGTGAATGTATTCCGGATGAGATTCCGATCTTTTAAAATAAGATAACTTATGTTCTATACATAATTATATTCTTACATAACTCTAAAATCTCGAACTTGATTCTTTATATTTTATTAGTTATAATAGAAATATATTTGACAATCGTATAATTTTCATGGTATATTGAAGATACTTATATAACTAAATTATCCATTACCACTAATGAATTATATTCAAATACTTACTTCAATCTAGAAATATAAAAACAAAAGCAAATTTAAATTAGCTAAATATAGTTTATATACAAAAATTCACATACAAATAAAAATGATAAATGTAACAAATTTAAATATATTACTCTCTGATAAATTTAAGTGCGGGTTATTGTTATTTGTTAAATAATCAAAAGTAAACCATATCCCTTCCTGTTTATACAAGAAATATATTGGATATTTGTGATGAATATTTTCAGCCACACTAATATTTTCATGATACTTTTTTTTCTTTTTAGAAAAATAGTTAACAATATAAATATCATATACACTACTAAAAAATACCAGATATTTTAAATAATAACAAAGAAAGGTAGAATCAAGGTAAAAAAATTGGAAATAGCAATTCTCTGCGGTTAAAGAATAAGGTAATAAAATTGTAAAAATACAAAATAAAATAAAAAATATACACAGGAAAATAGATATAGTAAAATAAAATAATAACATAATTTCAATAATTTATAGTGCTCAATTACACTAACAATTCTAAATTTACAACATACACAGTTTTATTTACATCTTTAAACATATTATTAAACTAAAATATAATACATAATGTTAAAAGTACATTATTACTGATCACTAAAAACATGTTAATAGTAATAAAAATGAAATGAAAACACATCTATTAAAATCATAGAACGACACGCAACAAAGTGTTATTAAATATACAACCTACAAATTAAATATGCTTGACGCAAACACACATAAAAATGAGACATCATATTTGGATATTTAAATAAATAATTTTCAATATATTATATTCTATATAATTTTAAAGTTACTTAAAAAGTAACTAACTATTAACAAATTAATATACATATAAAACTAAAGAAATATTTTGTAACGTCAAAATAATAAATGCATAAAAATATATTATGTTAATAAAATAGTTTTACATTTTAAAGACCTCTATTTCATGTAAGATTACAAAGTTGAAAATTTTTTTATTACAATTAATATTTTAGCATTAAATATATTAAAATAATATTTTAGATCAATATTTTAGAGAAACAGAAGTGGGGATCTACATGGTTTTTTTTAAAACAGGGTTGAGTGATCCTACTCAACCAAGTATAAATGAATCTATACAAAGCAAGGAAGAGGTGCATGATGCTGATATGGCTGTTGCTTTATGGTTTTATGATGCTTGCATTCCCATGAACGCTGTGAACACTCCATTCTTTCAAGTTATGCTAAACAAAGCTGCTAGTTTAGGATATGGATATATTGGTTCTACGTATCATGCTTGAGGTTTGGATTATTAAGAGATGCAAAAAAACAAGTGGCTTTGATCATTAAATCCTTTAGGAGTATTTGGGCTAGCACTAGTTGTACCTTGATAGGAGATGAATGGAAAGACACTAGAAAAGACCACTAATCAATTTCTTAGTGTACTGCCCGAAGGGACGTTTATCCAGTCGGTTGATGCATCTGATATATACACATATGCAGAAAATTTGTGTAATTTATTTGCTGAGATGGTAGAAATGGTTGGTCCCGATTATTAGTGACTGATAATGCTCCTAACTACAAAGCTTCTGGTAAACTACTTTCAGAAAGATACCCAAGTCTTGTTTGGTCTCCATGTGCAGCTCATTGCATGAATTTAATATTGGAGGATGTCGGAGAGATGCCTAATGTTAAAAAAAAATAGTTTCTGCTGTCTCAAAGGTAACTATTTTTGTGTACAATCATAAGTCAACTTTAAATTTTTTGAGGAAGAGGCATGGTTGGAGAGAAATCATTCTTCCTGGAGAACCCGCTTTGCTACAATTTTTATAGCCCTTCAGAGTGCGTATGAACATAAAGAAGACTTACAAGCTTTGGTTGTAGATCAAGAATTTAGACAGTTTCTTAAAACAGAGAAAGCAAGATATGTCAAGGCGGTAGTTTTGGATGAAAACATGTGGGAGCATTGTTTGTTGATCGTAAAGATTATGGCTCCAATGATACGCTTGTTGTGTGTTTGTGATACTGATGAGAAGCCATCATTATCATATGTGTATGAAGGAATGTATCGAGCACGTTTGGGCATCAAGAAGATATTTGGAAAAAAAAAAAGAAGGAGTTGTATAAGCCTTTTACGAGGATCATAAAGAACAGGTGGGGTAGAATGTTACGCCACGATCTTCATGCTGCGGTCTACTTCTTCAATCCAGCATTCATGTATGATCAAAAGAACTTTTCAGAAAAACCTGAGATAACTAGAGCCACGTTAAATTTGATGGAAAAACAAAAAGGGTCTGACAGATCAAAGATCTTTGAGGGGATGACAATGTACAAAGAACGTGAGAAAAACTTTTCACATGCATCAGATTTAAGTTGTTGCAAAACAACGCGACCTTGTATATAATATGATGTTCTTTTATTGTTTATGTAATATGCAACTGTTTTGGAATATTATTTCTTAAGCAAAACTTTTAATTGCAGATGAGTGGTGGAACATTTTTGGATATGATGTTCCTGTTTTGCAGAAGCTAGCAATTTGAATTCTGAGCCAAACTGCATCATCATCTAGCTGTGAGCGTAATTGGTCTGTGTTTGAAAGAATTCACATAAAAAGAAGGAACATAATGAAACATCAAAGACTTAATGATCTTGTCTACGTTCATTACAATTTGCGCCTGCAAAATAGGTAAGCTAAAGTTAAAATACAGAGCTGTGAATTTATAAAATATAACTGTTAAATGTTCACATATTCAGGTTCTCAAAAAGAAAGAGGTCATATGATCCAATTGATTATGAATCCATTTATAAAACTGATTTCTGGGTAGTGGAAGAAAGTGGAGAAACTGAACTAGATTATGATGAGCTTGAGAATGCACTTACTGAAGAAAACCCAAAAAAAAGAGACGATGTGACTTCTGAGACCTTAAACTTGAACGGTAGATACACCTTTTTTTATACTATACTTTTCATTGGTCAAGTTGTCCATTATTTAACTCATACACTTTTTCATATTTTTGTTTTGTTAGGCAACGAAGATGAAGTTCCGTTCTCTCAAGATGATACCACCGAATAAGTTTGAGATATTTTATCATTATTCAACAGAATTTTTATAATTTTTCATATTTCATTATTTAGTTTATTATGTATTCAAGATTCAGTTATTATTTTCTTATTTTATGATACTATTTCTTGGTGTTAGTCATTAGACAATTTATATATATGATTATATATACATATATATAATAATAATTAAAAACCCGATTCGACAGGTTGAACCGGTCCGACCAGTCAACCAGTGAATACGCCGAGTCGATATCCGGTCTGGTTTTTAAAACATTGCATAAAACTAAACTAGAATCAAATACCGAATAGATATCTAAATATCTAAGATATAGCTTATATACATAGAATTACTAGTTGTATTTTAATTTTAAATTTACCAAGAAACTTAAAATACTACTTATAAACTGAAAAATCTGAAAAAGCAAAATACCCGAATATTTTTTATCTGAAATAATTAAAATTATCTTATCCAAAATAACCAAATTACCCAAATAATTTTTAATCTAGATAGTTAAATTTATCTGAATTACCAAATATTTAAGCCAAAATATCAAAAACTTTGTTATTTACCCGGATTATCTGAAATTAACTGGAAAGTTCTAAAACAAACCAGAACCAAAATTTTATTGGATAATACATGGTTCTTAACATTGGTACACAAACCAAATTAAAAACAAAAACCGAAACAAAACCGAACTTAAATTCACAAATAACCAAAATAAAAAATGAACTAGAATCGAACTAAAAACCGAACATCCATGTCTAGTTTAACTGGTCATTAATAAAATAAATCGGCTTGAAGAAAATAAATTAGAGATAGTAAAAAATTATGTAGCTGACTCACTCTTATAAATGCAAGAGGGGAATTCCATGTGTCTTTCATCTACAATTAATTCTCAAAGAGTTTATGGTTTCAGCATTTATAGATTTTTAGTTAAATTATTCGATAATTTCATACTTTTCGCTGATTTCAACATCTTATTTAATACTAGTGGTTTGTCCGCGCTATGCGCGGATTTTTTGTCATTTCTGTTATTTAACAAAGAGTATTTGTCATTAGATTCACTTGTTTAGTCGAAAATCTACGATTGTAGTTGCTTTCTGTGTTGACGAACTTCATATTTTATTAGTTAAATGTGATCGTTGATAGAACTGTTAGTTTCATAGAAGCTAGATTATGAAATTATTCCAGTGTATGATAGCAATGTGCATAACACAAAATATTTTTGGTTTAATACAAATAGTCGAGGTAGAGTGATAATAACTTGTATTAGTTAATAACATAAACATAGTAGGTTATAGATAACATTTTTTTGAAAATAAGAAGTAATGAGCTAGTAACATAAGTCTCCTTAGATTTCTTGAGAAATTTTTGAGACTTTTGATAGTTGTTGATTTGCATTTATTTCAATATTATTTGGTGGAATAAAATACGTAGTTTTAGATTTGTAGTTGGAGTGGACTGTTTTAATTTATAAACCTGGTAATAAGTAATTTAACATTACATAATAGGTTTGTGAGTGTTATTAAATTGACTATGGTTGTGATTTACTTTTATAACTATAATCTACCACATTGTATTAAATATTGATAATTTTCTTTAATTTTAAATATAATATATTATTTAATTTTCCAGAAAGGGCATTGTTACAGAAACTTACAACTTGAGATCAAGCATAGGTTGATTAAACATTGAAATTGGTAAATCTAACTATCTGACATCCAAGATTCTTGTGTATTTCTTGTCAAATTATTTTATTTTGCCTTTCTTTCATTTAGACTATACAAATATATAATATTTTATTTTATATAAATATTAAACTTATGCTTGATTTTTTTATGAGATCAGTAAATCACTTTTATTTAGAGTACAATAAATATATATTTCCTCTATGTTTTATATTTATTATTTTATTAGTTATATTCTTTTTTTTTTGTTTTCTTAACTTTTTTTTTTGAAATCTTTGTTTTGACTATGTGCCATTTTTGGTTGTGGTTTTCAATCATTTTATTTTTAATTTTAACTTGATGATAAACATTATCATAAATCATAATCATAAATAGATTAATGTGCGTTGACAAAAAAGATTAATGTAATATGCTTGCAAAGTAGTCGAAAATTGTGAAATAATTAGGAAAAAAACTTCTGCCAACTCTCCACTCTTCTTTAACTTCATCCGCGTGTATCAAATTTCAATTAGTTTTTAGTTTTACAGATGTCATGTGGTGTGTAGAATATTTAATCATGCCTTCAAGTGGTCTTCTCTGGCAATCTGAAGACTCTACATGTTTTTAAACACCAATGGTTATGAACACATTAATCAATTTGAAGCTGAAAATTTATCAAAAATGATAAGCTGAACAACAGAGACTTTCCTTTAAACAAACACTGTTAAAAGATATACAAATCATACCTTTAGAAGGAGAGCCGGAAGATGAAGGTGTAATTCTAGCACTGTTCCACAGTCAACCTCCAGGACTTCTTAGAAACTCAGGACTTCTAAGAAACTCAGCACGTCCACTCTTTGAATTTCCCTTAGCAGCAGAGACCAGCCTCTGAATTTAAACCACAATGCTTTTCCTGCGTAAGCACAACATTTTCGGTAAAAGGCTCATTCTCAAACTATGCAACAGCTGAGTTCAGTATTTAAAACAGATCAAGCTATTCAAGATTCAGAAAGACAAAGAAATTTCACATCTGTAGTTATTGTGAAGCGTTTTGCTAAGAAGAAATCAAAGCAAGTTAGCTTAAACAAAAGCTCCCATCACCAAAGGAGTATCCATGTGCTCTGAAGTAAAAGAGAGAAATATATTACACATAAGAATTTTTTTACTATAGCACTTCTTGATTAGAATACGTAGTTATCTTGTAAACAATTTTTTTCTTTCATAAAAGGAAGGCTGCAGTGATCATATAGAACACAACTTTGACACCAGTCTAATGACTAAATACTTTTAAGTAAGATAAAGTCAAACATGCTTCATCTCCAAAGAACAAAAGATTGGTAAAAACTCTACAAACTAAACAGGGACAGCTACCTGTGTAGGCGTAACTAACGAATAAGAGTGATCAATATTTTGTTAGGAGGAACATATGTTAGTCGTTTGGAAAAAGGGGAAACGGTTTACCGTAAATTAATTTAGCATTCACGGTGTTAAGACAGCAGGAGTTCGTGGACTTCCGGCGGAACTCGTCCACAGCCTGATCCCACAAATACACATTCAGAACTGGGCCTCTGCAGGTGGTCAATGCGACAGTGTTAAAAAATTAATAAGCAGGATGTGTAGAGATTAATAGGCGGAACACATGAAAGAATAATCTAACTTCAAGCATTTCACTTCAGATGTTGTTTTCTCGATATACACACTGACTTCTTCGTGTTCCTTTTTTGCAGGGAGATCCCCCAACAACCATCTATATAAACACAAAGAAACAGTATACAAATATAAGAAAATAAGAGAGATAGGTAAAACAGAGTAACAAACACCAAAAGCCTCTTCTTTATTATACCTATGTTGAGAAACTTGTAACCAAGATAGACCATTTGAAACCATTGCATCAGAACTCAGATTATTATAATAGTAACTAATTTATGAATCTTGTATCAGATGTCTTTTCTTTATAATAGAACCAATAACCACGGGTTTGTTTGATGAGAGAGTTCCACTGATGTAAACTGAAAGTGAATCCACTTATTCCATCTGGCAAAAAGTGTACTGTATTTCCTCATTTTTATGCAATCTGCATCAGAACTCCATAGAAACTACACCAA
Source organism: Eruca vesicaria subsp. sativa (assembly GCA_932364175.1). Classification (NCBI taxonomy): domain Eukaryota; kingdom Viridiplantae; phylum Streptophyta; class Magnoliopsida; order Brassicales; family Brassicaceae; genus Eruca; species Eruca vesicaria. The sequence continues at coordinate 29,306 of CAKOAT010100711.1, read as the reverse complement.
CAGCAACCAGCAGAAGAAAAAAATTAAATAAAAAAGTGTAACCGGAATAAAAACTATCAAAAATATATGAATCTTAGCACTTGAAGAATCACGAAGGAACAAACTTTTTTTTAGGTGGAAGACAAAAAAAGTACATGAGTGTGAGGTACAGAGCTCCAAATACGAACAGAACGGAGAGCCAAATATTAATTTGTTTGTTCTTGATTCCACAACTTGCCTCACTTGATCACACCAGAAGAAGCCCCAGGAAGCACTAAAGCTTCATCCGATACAACACTATCCCATAAAGCACCCACCATAACATATTAAAGATCTTCCTCTGCCATGGCTTACGGCGTAGTCCAGAATTGATTGACGGGTCAATAGGGGCAAATATTATCAATTCTGTCATGGGAGCCGAATGACAATCTTTCTTTTCCATTATCAGTTTCTTTTAATTGCTCAACTAAATAAGAATGAGAGGAAAATGGAGGGAGTGGTGGGGGAGACAGAAGGGCAACTTAGTGACAAAATTAGGGTTGTAAAGACTAAAGGGGGAGAGAGGTGAGTAATTAGGTTAGAAGGGAAACAGTGGATGTAGATCGACGAATTAGAGATGAAGAAGAGGTTGTGTGCTGACGTGGCGAATAGAGCTCCTTGATTAGAAGTTAGAACGGAGAGTTGATGAAAAGAGTTGCCACGTGTTTTAAAATGCCCTATGCACAATGCTGAGGTGGAAGACTAAGAAGAGAGAAAAGTCTGTTTTATTATATAAGACTCCTCCGTTTCCTTTTAAAATTTGTGCACACATATTAAAAAATATTTAATTTTGCATATTTACAAAACAAAAATAGCATTATCAATAAATTTATCACATTTCAATCAATAAAAATATAATAGTATATAAAGTTAATAAAGTTCACATTGAAATCATAAAATGATATTTATTTTCAAATACAAATTTCATTTTACAATGACAAATAAATTGAAACAAAGAGAATAATAAATAACTAACCATCGTGCGTTCAAAAAAAAAATTACCATCAAATTTGCGACATTTCACAAAGTATGCCGGATTCAACTTCCAACATTCCCAGAAATACTGTAGAAACTTTTCCTCAGATACATCCAAGCTGGAAAAGAGAAACAGCATTTTAAATAGGTCTCAGTGTTCATGTAGCATTGAACATCAATCTACACTGATGAACTTACCCATCTATTCGGAATCTTTCCCTCACATCCATCAGGTGATCGAGGAGATGTAAACAATCCCATCTATTCGGAATCTTTTCCTCACATATATATTGACGGTCATGATTATATACACACCAAAACAACTCGTGATAAGTAATTCTCCTATAAATCATCTAAGCTTATTAAGGAAAGGTGAGTGGTTGAAGGGTTCAAAGTGACCCCCTAACATACTTCACAAAGAGCTGTTCGACAAGTGACCCCCTAACTGTATCCGGAATATACTTACTAGGTTATATACCTCTCTCGCGGAAAGCTCCAATTCCACTCACTAGAAAGTGATTTTTACTTAATATGTAGGATACAAATAAACAAATAAGACTCTCAAATTTGGAACAAGACTTCTTATCTAACCTACACATACTTTTAGATAATCCCCTTCAAAAGCGACCTGTTAATTGTACAAAATAGTCTTCCCTGAAAAGTCCATTCACACAATCGCTCAGAGAAGCCCATATAAACTGACTGCTCCACACTTCTCCAAAGTGACAAAACTCCTATCGTAATTAAAAAAAAAAAAAAAAAAAATAGTACCAGCTTTGTTGGCATGGCTTCCACATTGAAGATTAAATTTGTCTTTTAGTAATGTGATCACGCACTTTCCATTGGCTGTATGCTAAATTATTTATCTATTTTTATTTTAAAATTAAACATACACCTGTGTGTTGATCTTAAAAATTTATCCACAGGGAAGCAAAGTAGAGAAAAAAAATAATAATAACAAAGAAAATTGTTTATTTTCCCTGGAAATCGAATTAGAGAAATCGACTAAACTGGTAGCCACACACAGATCACTTCCTCTTCGATTTTGACCAGATCTGATTGTTTTCGCAGAATCATCCTCCCAATCATCTTCTCATCGATTTTTGCAAAAGAATTTTTCTGATCTTTTAGGAGAACAAAGACGATTTAGGTCGTCGGAGATTTGGAGAAGGTTTTGAATTTCATCTGACATGTCAGACGCTCTTTCCGTGATTCCGTCCGCCGTTCATCGCAATCTCTCCGATAAACTCTACGAGAAGCGCAAAAATGCTGCCCTTGATGTATCTATCTATCTACTTTTTTTTTCTCGAATTTGTCTTTCATACTCTTAGTCTTATAGAACGGTGACGTTTTGATCGCAGCTTGAGAACGCAGTGAAGGCTTTAATAACTGCCGGTGACCATGACAAGATCTCCAAAGTCATCCACATGTTGATCAAGGAGTTTACTAAGTCCCCTCAAGCTAATCATCGCAAGGTTTTTTTTCGCAAATTTAGATTTGCATTTGCGTTTATGGTTTTGCAATTTTGATCAGTTTTTGTTTTCATAGGGTGGACTTATTGGCTTAGCTGCTGTAACTGTTGGTTTGTCTTCAGAAGCTGCTCAATATCTTGAGGTATATTTATATATGTAAATAATGTGGATGTAGGTTTGTTTGTAGAGTCATAATTGAGTGTGTGTATGTTGCTAACACAAAAAGAAAATATCTATGTAAATAGTGAGAGAGATATTTAATTTTTTTTTAATTAATACATCTGTGGTATTAGTGTACTTTCTTTCTCAGGTTATAGAATGCTATCTACTTGTTTCTTTTTGACTCATGAAACATGAAAGCAAATAACACTTTGTTGATGAACGTTATGTTTTACTACAATCTAATCAGTGTATAAATTCATGTGGTTTTAGTGTATTTCTTCTCGGATTATAGGAGGTTCTCTGATTGTTCTTTTTGCTTCATCAAACATGTAGCAAATAGTGCCGCCTGTGATTAACGCCTTTAATGATCAAGATAGCCGAGTTCGCTACTATGCATGTGAAGCTCTCTATAACATTGCTAAGGTAAAAAGGCTTTAGTTGTATCCATGTTTTTGTGGTTTAGCTTATGTGTGTTTATTGGCTTTATATGTTTGGTTTACTACAGGTTGTTAGAGGGGAGTTCATTTTTTTCTTCAATGATATTTTCAATGCTTTATGCAAACTCTCAGCTGATTCTGATGCTAATGTCCAAAGTGCTGCTCATCTTTTAGATCGCCTTGTTAAGGTATGGATATTTTCTCTTTACAAGCGTGCGTGGTGTGTTGATTTTAGTCGTGTGCTGATTAGAGTTATACTTTGTGGAATAGGATATTGTGACGGAAAGTGATCAGTTCAGGTGTGTTAAGCTAGCTTTTTACTGTGTATGAAAAAATAACTCTGATACTATTAATTTTAAAGACTTGACTCTCCATGTGTTTCTACTTTTTGGCATCTGAATTTTGCAGTATTGAGGAATTCATACCTCTGTTAAAAGATCGCATGAACGTTTTGAACCCTTATGTTCGACAATTTCTGGTAGGATGGATCACTGTTCTTGACAGTGTTCCCGACATTGATATGCTTGGATTTTTGCCGGACTTTCTTGATGGTAATTGTAGTTTTGTCAAAGTATAACTAGTTGTCTGTTCAGCTGAACTAACTTGTCATTAATTTTCCAGGGTTGTTTAATATGTTGAGCGATTCTAAACATGAAATACGGCAGCAGGCTGATTCGGCTCTCTCAGAGTTTCTTCAAGAGATCAAAAATTCACCAGTAAGATTTCCATTTCCGTCTGTTTTCCTGTATGTTTCCCATTTCTTGTTAGTTAGTGTGCTTTTTGAGATTCCATTGCTAACTTTCTGACTGGACCAGTACTGCTGTTGAAAGTCTGTAGATTATGGTCGCATGGCTGAAATACTGGTGCAGAGGGCTTCTTCTCCTGATGAATTCACTCGACTAACAGCCATCACGTGGGTAAGAAGAAAAACCATGCTTCTGCTTGGCCTTTTCTAGTTACGTTTATGGTTGCTACTTTGACTTTCCAGAAGATCAATATGCTCAGAATAGTTTGTTTTTTAATTAAAAATGTACTTTTGTAGATAAGCGAGTTTGTAAAACTAGGGGGTGACCAGCTGGTGCGTTACTATGCTGATATTCTTGGAGCTATCTTACCTTGCATATCTGACAAAGAAGAAAAAATCAGAGTGGTAAGTTTGGTTCATCCTTCTTAGTGATGGAAATTGTAGGTCTCGTATGCAACTTTTCACTTTCTTTGTGTTTATTTATTGCACAAGGTTGCTCGTGAAACCAATGAAGAACTTCGTTCTATCCATGTTGAACCCTCAGATGGTTTTGATGTTGGTGCAATTCTCTCTGTAGCAAGAAGGTTAGTTTTTTTCCTATTCTTTGTTTTTGGTCCTTTTGAATTCGATAAATTTTCGCCTAATTTTGTTATCTGTGAGTTGTTGCATCGACCAGGCAGCTATCAAGCGATCATGAGGCTACTCGAATTGAAGCATTGAATTGGATATCAACACTTTTAAACAAGCATCGTACTGAGGTGAAGAGACCTTTTTACGTATGATTTTTCAAATTATCTCTATTCTTCATCATTTTATAGTTAAATTGGTTATGTTTGGAACAGGTTTTGTGCTTCCTGAATGACATATTTGACACACTACTAAAAGCACTGTCTGATTCTTCTGATGACGTAAGTTTTGTTTAGCAGAGTGTTGTTTGGTGAATTTTATGTTATATAGGTTTGGTTTTATCTAGTAGTAAATCTAAATGATATTGAACTATCTGGACATAAAAATATATCATAGGTGGTGCTCTTGGTTCTGGAGGTTCATGCTGGTGTAGCAAAAGATCCACAGTACTTCCGCCAGCTCGTTGTCTTTCTAGTCCACAATTTTCGAGCTGATAATTCTCTATTGGAAAGGTTAGTCCCATCTTAGTTATAGGTATGTCTTTAAGTTTCTGGAAAGAACATTTTATTTAGTTGGTCAAAACATATCTCGTTCAGGCGTGGTGCTCTTATTGTCCGGAGATTGTGTGTACTTTTGGATGCTGAAAGAGTTTATCGAGAGCTCTCAACTATTCTTGAGGGAGAAGATAATCTCGACTTTGCTTCAACCATGGTTCAGGTATTTCTCCTTTCCCAGATTTATTCTGTTAGAGGATGTTTGAAGGTGTAAATAGTTAGATGATTGGTTTAGTGTGTCCCAAGCAGAGACTTGACATGTTCCTCTTCTTCCAGTAAATGATACTTAAATATTTACCAGCTTGATTCCTTATGTATTTGGCAGCCTTTTCTGTTCATGTTATTGTTATTTCTCACTTTGATTTGTTAATAAATGGATTGTCTTTTTCCTTTTTGTTTTGTTTTATGTTTCAGGCGTTGAATTTGATTTTGCTTACATCCCCGGAGTTATCAAAACTAAGAGATCTTTTAAAAGGTTCACTCGTGAATCGCGAAGGGAAAGAACTTTTTGTTGCCTTGTACGCATCATGGTGCCACTCACCTATGGCAATTATAAGTCTCTGCTTATTAGCTCAGGTAAATACAGAAACAAAAATGATTTGCTTACTTCTTAAAAGATCACCATCAGATATTGAAGATCAGCAAAATGGAATTATTGGCAGGCTTACCAGCACGCGAGTGTCGTGATTCAATCATTAGTAGAAGAAGACATAAATGTCAAATTTCTCGTACAGCTCGATAAATTGATCCGGCTTCTCGAAACTCCAATCTTTACTTACCTTAGATTGCAGGTTTGCTTGATTTATCTCAACCCAAATATCTGTCTCTTTCCAGCTTCTTCTTGTCTCACCTTTCCTCTTTTCAGCTTCTGGAACCAGGAAGATACACATGGTTGCTGAAAACACTTTATGGTCTTCTAATGTTACTTCCACAGGTACAAGAAGAAGAAAAATAGAACACATGTTTGATTTATCGCAAAATTGGTGGGGTGTTTTTTTATAGAGCCTATGTTTGTTTTCCTGTATTCAGCAAAGTGCGGCGTTTAAGATACTTCGGACAAGGCTCAAAACTGTCCCAACATACTCATTCAGTGGCGGAGGCCAAATAAGCAGAGCGTCTTCAGGAGTTCCTTTCTCGCAGTATATGCATCACCGCGAGGATGGTGACGCAGAAGACAATAACGTCAACAGTTCTCATCAAGGAATCAATTTTGCTGCACGGCTGCAACAGTTTGAGAACGTACAGAATCAGCATCGTGGCCAGGCAAGGAATAAAGTGAACTACTCATATAACTCATCATCCTCTTCGACATCAAAGGTACTCGCAACGCAACACATCTTTTTATCTCAAAGCTTTGATTGGTAACTGAATGGTTTCACAGTTCAGCAGCTTTTATATCAGTTACACTTTTTTCTTGCCAAATGAAGATTATGTTTAGTGGTATCATCATTTTTTTTACTTTTATAACAAACACAAAATAAAAAAAAATTATGTTATTATGTAAGTGGATTGTCTTTGATTACTGCTCCTTGGTGGTTTTGGTCAAATAGTTTTCTATAAATGTTATGTTCTTTTTCATTTTCTGCCATTATGTCAGTTTACAAACATTATCAACTGGAGTAGTCTGTTAATTGTTATTGATAAAATCTCAGTGTGCTTTAATTTGATGTGTTAGGAGGTGAGGAGTTCTGAAGAACAACAGCAACAACAACAACATAAACCGCCACCTTCCGCGGTATCATCATCAATTGCAGACACCAATCGACCTCCATCAAGATCCTCAAGGAAAGGACCTGGTCAGTTACAGCTTTAATCTTCATGGTATGGTAATGATACATAATATCCATCCCCGGCATCATCATCAATATTGTTCTTTTGGACACCACCCATCCTTTTGGACTCCTGTAAAATTGTATATCCTTTTATAGTGACTCTTCAAGTTTTGACTTGTGGAAAATCAAAGGTCGTGTCCATCCTCTCTCTCTCTCTCTCTGTCAGGTTTTATATTTTACGGGAGATTCTTCAGCCTTACCTTTTGTTTCTTGAATTTGCTTTTCTTTTTAAGGAAGATTGTTTGTGGATGTAAGAAAAAAGAAGTCATCATGTGGTTTTTTGTTGTTTTTTTTTACTGGGAAACCACATGAGGAAGAGATTGGTGCATGGATTACTTTTTGGATATTTATTTCGAGTGAGATGTTCCTTTTGATTTTATAAAAGATTTCTCCAAATGTCTTGCTCTTGTACCTCTATTTCTTGTTTTCACAATGATATAAGAATAAGATTTGCGTATTCGTTATGTAAAAGAGTAGCACTCGTTCGAAACATATATACCCAAACTAAGAGGTATCTTACGAGTGCCAGTTTCTGAGTTGTTTGACCTTCACCTTCCAACAGTCCTCTTAACAGTTCAAGACAAGGATAAGTCTTATAGTTGCGTTAAACAGCCCAAGCGATCAAGCGTAACTCTATATACTTCTTTTTAAGGAACACTGGCTTATTTATAGAGCAAAGGCTTCTGTTTTTGTTTCAAGTCCAAAATATAGTTGGTATTTAATAATTACAATTTTTTTGCATTGAATAGGATGCTTCACGTTGATGACTTAGCGCACCCAACGTCGCCGTAACGGTACCTGCCACCGACCCAAATGACCAGCATCACCGCCATTTCATTGGTCATCGTTGGCTTTACTAGTTTTCCAGATCCATTGTCCTAGAATTTAGGACTAGTATGACAGCAAGTTCGAGTTATGATTATTCATTTTGTCCAAAACATTGATTATTCTGGTTCACTTTAGAAATCTACAAAGAAGTAAAGAACCCCTCATTGATCATTTTTATTTTTATAATAGTACAAACTAGTTATAAGTTATAACCAATCTGGATTAAGAGCCAAAGCAAAAAGTTACAACGTATAAAAGGGATTGGATCGTAAGTGAGCCACGTCGACTGAAAATGACACAAGTTTTTTTTTTGGATTTTATCCAGAAGACAAGCGAAGTAAAAACAAACAAACAAAAGCCATTTACTTTAAATTATCACATTGTGGAAATTTATGCATTCTAGAAAAATAAAATTTTATATAGTGACTCTAAGTCTTCGGAAAAGATGTGCTCTTCAAAGTCTTCGAAATCCTATTTGGGTCCAGTACATAAAAACCATTAATAAAGTACACAGTTTTGTAGTCTTACGACAAATCATATAAAATTTAAAATAAAAACTAGTCCGTGCGAAAGAAATTTAACTAATTTTAATCATTAGTTAATTTACAGTAGTATTATTAGACAACTAGTTGCATATTCCCCGCGCAAGCGCGGAGCCGGGATCATTATGTTTGCGTGTATTTTTTTCGATTGTTGGTTTAGTGGATTCTTCTAATGACACCAATTAATAATGAAATGAAAAATTTAATGTTTTTATATCGTATGTCAAAACTTGATATAATTCTATATTTATAGTATTTATATTTGTATTAAACGATTTATCAATATGAAAATAACCTTAATTAAGTTAATATTCGTTGTTTAAGTTTCATTAGATAGGTTTTTATATATGTTTTTTTTTGTAAGTTTCGGTTTTGTTCATAAATGATATGGCATTTTTATCTACGGAGTCATCGACTGTGGGAATTCATTCGCCGTGTTTTTTTTGCTGTAAATAGTTTTTATATCGTAGATCAAAACTTGATATAATTCTATATTTATAGTATTTATATTTGTATTAAACGATTTATCAATTTGAAAATAACCTTAATTAAGTTAATATTCGTTGTTTAAGTTTCATTAGATAGGCTTTTATATATGGTTTTTTGTAAGTTTGAGTTTTGTTCATAAATGATGTGNTTTTTTTTGCTGTAAATAGTTTTTATATCGTAGATCAAAACTTGATATAATTCTATATTTATAGTATTTATATTTGTATTAAACGATTTATCAATTTGAAAATAACCTTAATTAAGTTAATATTCGTTGTTTAAGTTTCATTAGATAGGCTTTTATATATGGTTTTTTGTAAGTTTGAGTTTTGTTCATAAATGATGTGTCATTTTTATCTACGGCGTCATCAACTGTGGGAATCCATTCGCTGGAGTCTGGAATCGGTGGTGATGAATTTTTTTAAGGAAATTATATTAGTTATTAAAATGTAAGAGAAATTATATATTCATTTAATAATAACGAAAATAATTAATTTTTGTTGTTTTATTTTATTTTATCTCACATACAATTTTTTTGAAAATATATATTAGGAAATATGTGCAATGATTTAACTTTTTGAGCTCCTAATCTATATTATTCAACCTTCATTAAGTCATCCACGTATGCACCCGCGTGGAATTCACTTTTTTTTTTGTTTTTTTTTTGTCTGTTCGTTTTTGGATTTATTTTTTATTATTTTTGGGTTGAGATATATTATAATAGGATAATTTTAAGGTTCTTTTAGCCATCCGCGTAGGCAACCACGTGAGACTTGTTTTTTTTGTTTTTTGTTTTATTATTCGTTTTAGATTCATTTTTAACTATTTTGGGTTTGAACTTATTAAGGTTTAGGGTTTATACAACTATTTTGATCTTTAAAACAATAAGCCCAAAAAAAACATAAGAACCTTATAAACAAAAAGCCCATATGATAATAACCTAAATAAAAAAAATCAAAAATACATGATAGCTGCGTGGTTTAAACCCACAATCTTGTGGATTTAATTAGACACCTTATACCACTTGGCTAAAGTGTATTTCATTGTTTGTGACCATCTTACCAAGACTATGTGTGTTTAAAAAATATTTTTATGATGATGTCATTAATTGGTTTATGCATGAGAGCAGTGGGAATTGAACCCATGTCCTTGGAGACCAAACATGGGGTCTTAGACCACTTGGCTAAACTGATATTCTTTGTTTGTAATCATTTTAAAAAAACTATCTATTTTAAAATAAAAATGTGGGACCCACAATCTGCCTATGTGGACACCTTAAGGAGCTTTTAAACTGAATCATTATAATATAGATTTGGGTAAGTAGTTAGGATTTAACTAATGGATTTAATTTTATTTTCTATTTACAACCATATAAATTACCAGTGATGTTTTAACTAATTTTAAAATTGCAGTCACAAAAAAAAAAGTGATTGTAAGAACTTTATTTTCTTTTTTTGGGCAAATTTTGTTTTGGGCAAAAAGAACTTAAAAAAAAAATTATTGTAAGAACTTTATTTTTTAAAGCAGAAATATTGCTGTAAAACAATATACGAATATCTTTCATTTATTCAATTTTTCTCATTTAATTTCTACAGATACATCAAAAAAATTTACATACTAAATTCTACAAAAGTTACAATCGATCAATCTCCACCGATATACTAGTCAGTACTCTTCCAGATTTGTTTTTGGGAATTATATACTCAAAAATATTTGTTTTTTGTAACTAAAAGGGTTAAATCATGATCTATTAAAGATACATACATAATCCTCAAATAGAGATACAGTCCACGGATAGACCATCTTCTGAACGTTCACCATATTAGGTTTATTTCCTCAAGGGCCACTGGACTACCATCACTGATTAAAATTTACTTAGATTATTTCTATATTCTACTCTATAGAAATTATTTGTTGAGGATCAAAGTTTAGAATGTAAATGAATATGCACTATGAAATTATTAAAGTTACTTAGACTATCTCTAGTGGAATATATATATTTTCTTCTAAAACAAATAACTATATTATAGAGTTGTATTTGTTCGAATGGTGTACTTCTATAATAGATTAACTCTAAAAATAGAGTAAAATAGTAACATTTTTCTATATTCTACTCTATATTTTCTTACAAAAAGAGTAACTATATTATAGAGTTGAATTTGCTTCAATGGTGTGTCTCTATAACAGAGTAACCCCCGGATGGAGGTACAATTTACGGATAGACCATCTCTTGAGTATTCAAATGGACTGAAAGCAATAGCTCATATATGTGTGGTCAGTAGGATTTGAACCAAAGTTCGCCATATTAGGTTTATTTCTCTCAAACACCACTGAACTACCACCACTAGTAAAAATTTACTTAGACTATCTCTATATTCTAATCTATAGAAACTATTTTTTGAGGATCGAAGTTTAGAATAGAAATGAATATGCACTACGGAAATGATTAAAGTTATTTAGACTATCTCCAGTGGAATATATATTTTCTTCTAAAAAAAGAGTAACTATATTATAGAGTTGAATTTGTTTCAGTTATGTACCTTTATAATAGAATAACTCTAAAAATAGAGTAATATAGTAACATTTCTTTATATTTTATTCTATATTTTCTTCTAACAATGATTAACTATATTATAGAACTGAATTTACTCCAATAGTATGACTCTATAATAGAGTAACTCTAAAAATAGAGTAAAATAGTGACATTTTATCTATATTCTACTTTAAAATAACTTAAAAAATATAATAAAATGGTAACATTTTTCTATATTATATTCTATAACAGAGTAGTTCTATTATAGAACCACTGACGCAAATCCAACTTTATAACATAGTTACTCTATTTTGAAAAAAGAATAGAATTCCATTGGAAATCCCCTTATAAACTATAGCAAACACTCCCCACACTCCACTTCATTTGGACTGGTACATGCTCTCTTCTTAACGAACAATGTCATTTTAACCTTTACATATTAAAATAATAAGTTGAATACATTTATATTTTATTAATTGCACATTTTTGTAAACACTAAACATTCATTAATAAGAAAAATTACAGAGGGCAGATATGTTGGTAGAATACATTATCGGCAGGTTTACAATCTCTAGAAACTAAAGGTTTGATTGGTAAAAGCTGTAGTTTAAAGATTTTGCCTAGATATAAAGATAAGATCTTGTTTTTTTACTGTGGCCGTAAATTTTATTGCTGTAGAAGTTTGACTATAATTTTAGAAAAATGACAACATGATTTTGTATAAATCAACGGTAGAATAATATATATATATATATATATATATATATTAAACATATTTGTGGGTTAAACAATTTTATATAGTTTTTATTAAATAAATAATTTCACAAATAATTTTATTAGAACATGCGAACACATCATCTTATGTTTAACAACAAGTAATTTTTAAACCAATGTATAATCTAGGATTTGATTTTGATCTTTTATATACGTTTAAAATCAAAATCTACTTTTAAAACAAAATTAAATAAATATAATTTTAAAATGGAAAACACATAAATTGGCTGTAAGAATTTATCTTTGTACAGCTCTAACATAGTCGTAAATTTCTAAAGAAGCTGTGAACTTATAAAAATTAACAAAGCGACTGGTGTAGATTTAGCGCTGCAAACATAATAATTCTTATCGGCAGTAACTACCAATCACACCATAAGCTCCAAGAAATGAAGAGACAAAGTTCCAAGCATGGAAAAACTAGAAAACAAGAATATAAAAGATTCTGAACAACTATCCGCAACAAAAACATCGACCAAACTTAAAACCTGAGCGCAAGTATTTATAACCACAAGACAAGAGGTGACCGAGAACAAACAACTCCAAGAATAAGAATGAGGAAGAGATCATCCCGCCCAATTTACTGGCAAAATGAAGGAGATCTCACATCCTATTGTAAAAGTAACCTAGCTCTTTGTTTAGAATGCTGAAAACTCTGATTTATTCAATAGGAAATCATGGCTTTATATAGCCTTACAATAACAAGAAGATAAACTTAAAACCAACGAAACTTGCGCTACAAGAATAACAAACGTGAACTAGAATATACTCGATCTCGTTGTTATCTTAAAACATAATCAACTACCAAATCCAACTTAACTAATCAAACGGTTGTAAAGCTCTTATTCAATCCAACGGTCACCTTTGCTCCAACAAACCCTCCCTAAGCTAAGCTTGGTGTACTAAGCTTAGCTTATCAGTTGCTGAGCAAATTCCAAGCTTACTCCTTAATCTCTCAAACGTCTCTAGCTTCAACGGTTTCGTAAAGATGTCTGCTACTTGCTCTTCTGAACCACAATGCTCCAACTGTAACTCTCCATTCTTCACCATGTCACGCAAGAAATGAAATCAAACTCCTATGTGTTTGCATCTCCCATGAAAGACAGGATTCTTCGATAGCTTTATTGTTGAGGTGTTTTCACAGTAGATAACAATATTCTCATTCACGTTGTACCCCAATTCTCCTAAGATCCTCTTGAACCATATTGCTTGACAAGCACACACTGAAGCCGCAACATACTCAGCCTCTGTTGTGGAGAGTGTAACAATGGGTTGTTTCTTAGATAACCAAGCTACACATATCCTGAAGTACTCTTCCGGCTATCACTGTCTCCTGCAAAATCGCTGTCGGTATACACCTGCAGCTCTCCAGCTCCTCCTCTTTTGTACCATATTCCATAGTCCATCGTGCCTTTCAAGTACCTTAGAACCCGCTTGGCAGCCTGAAGATGCAGCGTTGTTGGTTTAGACATGTATCGACTCAGCAAACTTACTGCAAATTGCAGGTCCGGTCTAGTTGTTGTGATATACATAAGACTTCCTATGATCTGTTTGTAGAAAGTCTCATCAATCCTTTCTCCATTCTCGTCCATATCCACCTTACTTCCAGTCACCATTGGATTGCGCACTGTGTTTCAACCTTCCATCTCAAAGCGTCTCAAGACCTCAATGGCATATTTTGTTTGAGACATGTGAATACCTTGACTTGTCTGCAGTACTTCTATGCCTAGAAAGTATCTCATCTTCCCAAGATCAGACATGTCGAATTCATCCTCCATAGACAACTTAAACTCTTCCATCATCGACACATCATCTCCAGTATATATCAAGTCATCAACGTACACACTGACAATGAGAATATTACCTCGTTTGCTTCTTTTGATGAACAGAGTTTCCTCATTTTCTGATTTCTCGAACCCTTCTTTGCCAAAGTAATCCTCAATCCTACTGAACCAGGCCCGTGGAGCTTGTTTCAACCCATACAAGGCTTTGTGAAACTTGTAAACCTTCTCTTCTTTTCCTTTTATTTCATACCCCTCTTGTTGTTGAACGTATACGTCCTCTGTAAGTACTCCATGTAGGAAAGCTGACTTGACGTCGAGTTGAAAAATATCCCATCCTTTCTAAGCTGCGGTTGAGACAATGGTTCTGATAGTATCCATGCGAGCAACAGGCGCATATACTTCTGTGTAATCAACTCCATGCTACTGCGCATAGCCCTTCGCCACCAGTCGAGCTTTGTACTTACTCACTTCTCCAAGCTCGTTTAGTTTTGTCTTGTATATCCATTTTACTCCAATACACTTTGCTCCATAAGGAAGGTCTGATAGTTTCCAGGTGTGGTTCTTCTCAATTGAATCTACCTCTGCATCCATTGCCTCTCTCCAGTGGAACCCTTTTTGAGCTTCTGCAAACGTAGATGGATCGGAAGAGTTGATTTGAACCATGTACCTCGTCGTCTTCATCATCAATGACATTCTCAGTGACATAATCTCTGAGATAGCTTAGAGGCCTCGTCTGTCTTCTTCCCTCCCTGACTGTTGCTTGTGGTTCCTCTTCTTCTGCAACAGTCACTGGACCTCCAGCTTCCTCTTCTCCATCACTGTCACTTTCTCCCCATGGTAGATCATCATCGTTCCATTTGAGCTCAGACTCGATGTGTTCTTGTTCTTCATCCCAGTTCCACCCTTTTGATTCTTCAAAAACAACATCCATGTTCCCACAATCTTCTTGGTGGTTGGATTGTATAAGCGGTAGCCCTTTGATTCCTTCGAGTAGCCTAAGAAGACACATGTGATGCTTTTATCATCAAGTTTCCTTCGCTTCTCACTTGGTACATGCGCATGTGCTAGACTTCCCCAAACCCTTAAGTGTTCCACGCTTGGTTTCACCTCACTCCAAGCCTCTTGTGGTGTGACATTCTTAACCGCAAGAGTAGGACATCTGTTCAAGATGTAAAACGTCCAGTTTACAGCTTCTGCCCAGAGAGATTTTGGTACCTTCCTCATTGACAACATAGCTCTCACCATGTTCATAACAGTACGATTCTTTCTCTCTGCCACTCCGTTCTGTTGCGGTGTGTAGGCGGTGGTGAGTTGTCTCCGAATTCCATGTTTTTTGCAGAACTCAGAGAACTCAGTTGATGTGTACTCCCCTCCCCAATCCGTTCTTAAGCATTTGATTGGCTTTTCTGTCTCAGTCTCTACCTTCTTTTTAAACTCCTTGAAGTAACTGAATGTCTATGTCTTCTCCTTCAGAAAATATGCCCATCCCTTCCTGCTGTGATCGTCGATGAAACATAGAACATAACGAACACCACTTGTTGTTGCTGGACTGATGGGTCCACATATGTCTGAGTGCACCAGTTCAAGAACATCTTTAGCTCTCCACGTACTCTTCTTTGGTATGGGGTTCCTTGATTGTTTCTCTATCAGACAGTCAGAACAAGTAAACTTCTGAGCATCGAAGTTGGGCAAGCCTTTCACCATTTCCTTGCTCTGCAGAGTTTTCATACCAGTGTGACTGAGATGCCCATAACGCTCATGCCAAAGTCTTGGTGTATCCTCAGTGGTTGTCTTCATACAGTGTTGTTGACTTGACTCTCCGGTTTGATCAAACAACATGAACATTCTGTTGAGACTCATCTTGCTTGCGGCTATGAGACCTCTTTCTTCATGAAAAATCTTACACATTCCCTTCTGTATAATGATTGTAAGCTCTCTTTCTTGCAGTTGTCCGAGACTCAACGGGTTGTTTTTGAGGTCTGGTATGTAATACACATCACAGATCGTGTAGGTTGCTCTATTCAACACCAACTTCACATTGCCTTTTCCAATGACTTCCATCTTCTTGATGTTTCCCAACTTCACCGAGTGTTTGAAGTTCTCATTCATTTGAGAGAACATGTCTCGATCTCCACTCATATGATTTGAACACCCAGAGTCGAGAAACCAAGCTCTCTTCCTTATGTTCTCATTCTTCCCAGCATACGTCATTAGCATCTTCTCTACATTTGTCTCAGTACTCGTGTCAGTCTCCTCATCCTCCTCTTCAATATAAGCCATTAACAACATCTCTTCACTCTCATCATAATCAGCGTAGTTTGCTTCTTCATCCCACATCAGACACTCGTTTTGAAAATGTCCTAGACGATGACATTTGTAACACTCCACTGTACTCTTGTCTCTTCCACGACCTCTTCCTCGGCCTCTTCCATTGAGACCTCTTCCTCTTGACATAGATCCTCTCCCACGGAATGAAGCATTTCCATTGTGAGCCACCTTCAAGACTTGGTCATCAGCTTTGTCAACTTTCTTGAACTTCTGCTCATGAACGGTGAGAGAACTCTGCAGTTCATCGAGATGGATGTTCTCAATCTCCTTAGATTCTTCAATGGATACCACCACATACATAAACTTCTCACTAAGTGTCCTGAGAATTTTCTCCACCACCTTAGAATCATTCATGATCTCTCCGTTGCTTCTCATCTGGTTGGTGACCGCTAGTACTCTTGTGAAGTACTCTTTCACACTCTCAGATTCTTTCATCTCAAGAACCTCGAAATCTCTTCTTAGCTTCTGCAGCAAAGACTTCTTCACTCGATCGTTCCCACCGAACTTCCTCTTCATTGACTCCCAAATGATCTTGGAGGTTCCCCTGTCCAGGATCTGTTCGAACGTCACTCTATCAATAGATTGATAGAGATAGTGCTTAACCTTATGGTCATTTTTCTTGACCTCTTCCAGCTGCTGTGTCTGCTCCGCCGTGAGCACCGTTGAGGATGACGGTTCCTCGACACCATTCTCAATCGTATTCCACAGACCTTTAGATCTGAAGAAATTCTCCATGACCTCACTCCAATGATCCCAATGACCATTAAACTGTGGCAACTTCATTTTCTCATCTCCCATTTCTCTTAGTTTTCACACGCTAACGGAGCTCTGATACCAATCTGTAAAAGTAACCTAGCTCTTTGTTTAGAATGCTGAAAACTCTGATTTATTCAATAGGAAATCATGGCTTTATATAGCCTTACAATAACAAGAAGATAAACTTAAAACCAACGAAACTTGCGCTACAAGAATAACAAACGTGAACTAGAATATACTCGATCTCGTTGTTATCTTAAAACAGAATCAACTACCAAATCCAACTTAACTAATCAAACGGCTGTAAAGCTCTTATTCAATCCAACGGTCACCTTTGCTCCAACACCTATTATTACCACATGAAGAGAGACTAAAGTCAACCGACGTAAAAAAAATAACCAATCTCTCCTACAGAGATGAAGCTAAACCAAACTAAAGAACTGATTCTCTTATGCAGTAAAAACATAGATGAGACGGTCGAGACTTGAACAAGAGATGACTCCAGAGAAATAAAGGCCATATAAATGGTGAGCGCTCCACAACAAAGCAGATTAAACCCATACCACATGCACCATACTGAAACTCAGAGTTCGGGATTGATCTGAATCAATTCTGAGAAAAAACATAGACATGCAAAATCACAATTCTCAGATCGACAAAAAACTTGATACCAAAATCGAGAGAAGAGAACTGATCTGCCACAAGAACTCTTAACCATGGTAACAACCAAGGATGAGATAAATTAAAAAGGTAAGAACGGTCGGATTATAACGGGATAAAAGGAATCTATAAGAGAGGAGTGAAAGCAAACAAGAGATTGTTCTGACGGTGAAGCCGAGGGTGCACCACCATCAAAAACGAAGTCACCATGTGGAGAAGATGAAGAACTTGAAGAGAGAAGATGAAGATATTTAAGAGGAGAGAGGATGTAGGCTGATTTTTAATTACACATATTTATCAATAATATTTGAGATATATAAAATTATTTATAAGTTCAATGTGTTTTACAATTTAGACTAAGTTGAATTCAAATTATATTACGATTTTAAATTAACACCGTCTGTCGTAGGAAATGAGAATCACATGCTGAGTGAGTTGACGTGGGAGGCTCATTTAACTATGGACGGTTGGGACACTACAAGGGGTATCATATTGAACTCAAACGAGCGTGGAGTCATGTGTAGGCTCACACTAACATGGATAACGATCTTGGAGTGCAACGAGAATGTTGCGTTCTTTGAGAGGTGATGAATAGTATCCCGATTTGTTGTATATGGAAAAGAGTAAATGAATTGATCTTGTTACCATATCAAAAAAAATGCACTTAACTTTTGTGTCAACCATCTAAAGAAAATTCTAAAGTTAACTTATCGGAAAGTAATTCATGATATTGTGTGAGTAAGGTCTAAGTATAGAGAGAAGTCATATAATGATAAAAGTGTTAGTAAATAAGATTTTCAAGACTTTGAAAAGATAATGTACTGCTCATGATAAGAAACAAGCCGAATAAACAAACATGAAAGGTCTATTTAACCGTGGACGGTCAGAGCGATACAAGAATAAGAATAAAATTATTTTCCTAAAAGGTGCATAAAATTATTTTCCTAGAAGGTCTATCAGATTTGGGAATTTTATCTTTTTATGGTGATATTTAGTTGTTACAAAGAGATATAAGAATAAAATTATTTTCCTAAAAGTGCATAAAATAAACAACAACAAAAACTAGAAGTTCAATATTAGAAATGGAGGAATGCGAGAATCAAAGTACTGAGAAGATCTGACGTCAATCAATTTTATTATAAGTTAGGTCCAGATTCGTATAAATTTGACTTTAACCATTGTTGTACAGTATTTTTTAAAAATTAGTACATTACTAATTTACTAATGTAATCTTCGATGCCAATATATAATTTGTAAATGTTTGGTTTGGTTGATCCAACAAGATTGCCCCCACACCTGTCTACGAGGAGCCCATCAGGTCACATGGTGTGGTACTAAATGAAGCTCACTTAATATTTCTATAAATCTAAGTAATTATAGTCTAATCATTATAAATGTTGGAAGATTACCATACATTTGAAATAAACATGGTCATAATTAGACGGAAAAAGATACTTTCTATAATTAAAACTAAATTTTGACCCGCCCTTGAAAGCGGAGAAATTTTTTTTGATTAAAAGTTTATATAATTAGGTTTTCTCTTTATTTAAAGTATGTTTTGGTATAAAATCAGTAATCCAAAATTTGTGGTGATGATTGCTTTGCATTAGTTTTTAGTTTTTAGTTTCAGTTTTTATTTTTAGATTTGGTTTTAGATTTTGATTTTTGGTTTTTAATTTTTAAGTTTCTAGTTTTGATTTTCAGCTTTTGGTTTGGATTTTTAGCTTTTAGATCCGCTGAGTTAGCTTGAACTAATAATTACCAACAAACAAATCCCAAAGAATCGAACATCTAATTTAAAACTGAAAAGATGAGAATTTTTCTTTTTAAAAAATGCAATAGTTTATTTTGTGTAAATAAACAAAACAAAAGAAAAAATATAACATGCGTTTTCAGCTTTTGGTTTTGGATTTTAATTTTTAGATTTGATTTTTAGTTTTGCTTTACATTTATTTTTTTAACATCAGTAAATTATTTAAGAAAAATAAAAAAAATAAAGTATTATAAAAGTTACCATTGAAATTTATCAAGATAGAGGGATTGTTATTTAAAATAAAAAAATATTAACATGTTTTAAAATACATGATTTAAATAAATGATTAATAATATATAATTTTGTTTTGTTAAAATATTAAATACTTTTGGGCCTTAAAATAGTAATTGATTTTTTGATCCATTAATGTATAACATTTATTCAATGTTTTTTTTGGAGTTTTTCTTTAATACTAAGCTCAAAACCCAAACTACATAATTTGTCATAAAAACAAAAGTAAGCCCAAAACTCTATTCCATAAATAACTGCCGATTTAATTTAAGTAATGCGGTTCAATCAACTATATGACTTCTATTATTTGTAACACTCTAGAAAAGATCCAAATTTAAATGACAACTTATATCAGTAAATAAAAGGAATGACTCTATTTTAATAGAGTAGATGTCCAAATAAATTTACTGATATAAAACCTATGTATGCATTACAAAAGTCGACTATTTTATAATGTAACACCAAGAATGGAAATTAATAACTGTGAGGCGTCCATAAAAGTAGTCCTTAGCATAAATCTTTTTTTTTAACTCTAACTAGTTGATGCTCCGAACCTTGAGCGTATAGTGATGAAAATTTGGGTCATTATCTATGATGGGGGTGTTGATTAATTGGGACAAGTGTGGATCAACCAAATTTGAGATGTGAATACAATATCTACCAAATATAAAATTTATATTATTTTATAATATTTTATAAATTATTAATATATAATAGAAATAATTATTTTATTAAATTTAATATCATCCATGGGTCTCCATGAATTACCCCCAAATCTCAGTGAAGCGAGTATGGTTATACAATTTGTTTTCCTCGGGTTATACATGTATAGAAATTCCTATTTTCCTATGAAATAATATTTCTTTACCAAAAAATCATATTTTTTCAAATGGTCATTTAAGTTTTAAACCTTAATAATTATAACTAACACAAATTATTTTGATCAATATATTTTTTATTTAAAAATATAACAATTTTTTACATTATAATTTTTAAAAGAAATTTTAATTAAAATAAAGTTATAATTCTGTGAAATACTTGGAAAAAATAAAGTACATAGCGTTAATTTTATTTTTTTATAAATATAAGGTACTTGTTGTGAATAAAAAATTAATATATTGAAAATATTCTCTTTTAGGGTAGATATTTTAAAATATTTCACAAGATAAATAGATGTATAACTGATAATTATGTGCTTTATAAGATTTTTTTACCACATCATCATAAATCATCTTATGAAGATCTAAGTTTGACCGGTTTTAGTTACACCGTGTTGAAGGTTTTATGTAAACTTGTCTTTTATTAATCTGCATAATTATTTAATAAATCATATTTTCGAGAATTTGAAACTCATACTCAGAACCAATTCTGACCTAAAACAGAGACTACATCTGTTTTAGGCGCTAACCACCTATACCAATATGTAAGGGCATTAAATTTGTAAGATTTACTCGTAGTATAGTGGTGTCTTTATTCTATATTAAGTTATAGATCTTTGTTCGAACCTCTAAGCTTCTTTTTTGTTACTTTCAAAAAAATTGTAATTCTAAAGTAGGGTGAATACCTGCTCATACCTCATGATGATGTAGAAGCATTAGCAAATCCTCGATTAAACCACTAAACAAATATATATTGTTACCACAATCATTAGGATGATTTACTGTATAAGTTGTTAATACAATAATAAAGATGTTTTTTGGTGAGGGGTGGAGGGGGTTTAAAACTTATTTCAACCATCATTTTAGCTAGACATTAGTATCATTAATTAGGTGTATTTCTATAAAAATAACAGCCAATTTAGCTACTGCTTTTTAGTACTACTTATAATAGTAATAATATTTTTGATGAGTTTAATCATAGTTAGTAATTATATGTGTTTATAGTAAAACTCAGTATGTTCGCATATTCAGAAATTTGTCATGGGATTCAATTCTTAATTTCTTATTCTTCTTCCAGTTATCAAAAGCAAAATATATAAACATGTTTTGATCTTCCGTATAAAAATGTGTTCACCTATTCAAAACTATTGAAAAGACAAAAAATCACGACTTGTCAATTTGTCATAAATGAAAACAACAACAAAAAAACAATATATAGACTTGGTGAGAGAAGTTGGTTGGGCTCATTTGGTATATTATTAGAGAGGGAAAGAGAGCATGTGGGAGTCCGACCATTTCTACCCTCACGACTTGCTCCGGTCTTCCTTTGATGCGACATCTTTTTTTTTTTTTTTTTTTTTTTTATGACAT
>CAKOAT010100710.1:418690-456906 GCA_932364175.1 Eruca vesicaria subsp. sativa | reverse complement strand
TTTTTTTTTTTTTTTTTTTATTTTTTTTTTTTTTTTTTTTTTTTTTTTTTTTTTTTTTTTTTTTTTTTTTTTTTTTTTTTGACAACAATAGAACTAAACTATGAGGTGTATAGTTCTGAATGAAAGAAAAGTTAAATTACCTAAAAAGGGAAGAAAGTTGGGCTTTTGTGATTCATCCCTCGTACGATTTCATGTCTAAATCATATTTGTATGGGCCTAGTGTTACTTAGCCTAAAGTCTACGGGTCTGTAATGGGCTGAATCAAAAAAAAATCAGCTAAACTATCTGGTTTTTAGCTGGTTTTATGGCTTAACCGGTTTACAATTCCGATTGGGGGTGACTGTGAAAGCTTTGACTGTTTATAAAAGTTGGCTTTTAAAATTCTCTGTTACTAAAAGTTGACTTTTGAAATTAAGGCTTTAGAAACGATAAAAGCCATAAATTATGACTTTGAGAAAATCAACTCATGTTAAGTACAAAAACAATTATTTTGGCTTTGAGATATTTAAGGGAGGCTTTTAGGACTTTAGAATGGTTAAAGCCTGATTGGCATAAAATTAATTTTAAAGACTTTAGGATTAACTTAAAGCTTCTAAAGTCAAAACCCCAATCGAAGCCTAGTAGAAACAAATAGCGTGATGATGTTGGAAACAAAATGTTTGTTTGTGTACTAAAGTATAATTTTGTTTGATTTTTGCTACGAACAGAACAGTATTGTCTAAGATGTTAGAGTCTGTGGTTTGTTATAATGAATGTTGAAGAACACGTTCGTGCAAACGAGATTACCATATTTAAATATGTAGACATGGTTCCTCTTTGGTCACAGTACCATTCTATACCTTTCTATTTCAATGCCATTAAATGTTCGGTCTAATTTCATCTATTCCACCCCTACCCATGTAACCTAATTTTATGAGCTATTCAATTACACATTCACTGTATATATACATTCACAAAACCTTTTTAATACAGACTATTCCACTCCTCGTCTATATATATATTTCCAAGATTATTGTGGGTAATCAGATTCTTAATCTATGCAACTATAATTCATTACCAACCATAAAATACTATACTACTATATAATTCAGTATATTCTGGTATAGTTTGCAGAACTAACGACGATATACTGTACCAAACATCAACAAACCCGGCTAATTATTGTACCCCAACATGTCGTATGTCTACTAATATTGAATAATACTGATTTCATGTGCTGGATTAATCATCATGTTGATTTTAATGGCGTGTATAAAAATATTACATTGTATTGTAGGTGCTATTACGCACGATCTAATAAAATAAACCAGATCAAGCAAAACTAACAACAATCATAGAAACTACAGTGATACAATAATGTATTTCATCATCGTGCATATCCACCTTTTTCTACATCGCATTTAAAAGATATCCATGAAAGGTAAATCTACAATGTAAACTGTATTATATTATTTAACCTCTTTTGCTTAATCTCATATACTTTGTAATATTTGCACTTGTCGCTAATTGACGTCATCCCTTTGTTAAAGATCAATTATGTTAAATAATATTATGTCAGTAAGTAGTAAATATTGACAAAGAAATTCTATAACTAAAAAAAGTCTATGACTAAGTCAATACGAAACTCAATGTTTTTGAATGAATGTCCTTTTCCAAAAAAAAAAAACTCAATGTTATAAACATTATAACTCGACACTCAACTATGTAATTGAATATACATGATGTGTGAGTTTGTGATTTCTGAAGTGTCGAGTTATACTGTACAAAAATATCAAACTATACTTAATACGTATATTTCAAAGCATGTCTATTTTTTCTTGGGATCAAATATATGTCTAATTTAGTACCAGTAATTTTGAGAGAAATTGTTCAGACTGACGCTGAATTATCAAACAAAATGTTCAACAAAACCAGATTTACACTGGAATTACTCTAATCACATAGGATTACTGAAGTACAGTATCAAATCTAGTTTGAAATATTGACATGTGAAATTCCGAGTAATTGGGGATGGGCATCCTAATGATTTTAGATTGATTATCTACGAGGCGTCATCCACAACAACATTAAATTACATTTAGTTACATTAGTTTACAGATCCCGAAGCCGTATTTATCGCTCTATCTGTCGGTCCAAAAATGTCAGAGATCTACTTGCATTTCCGATCAACTTTACTCGATTACAATATTTACTCAATTACCTTGTGAAATCATAAACAGTCTGTTTTTATTAATATTAATTTAAATATTGTTGGATCAAGGCATCATTATCTTTTTCGTGGCGTCTTTCACAAGTTCGCAAGACACTCAACCATTATATAATTAAACGCCATCACTTTTTTATCATTCACATTAACCTGAACTTTATTAATATATTTTCTCATCCAAACGGCCCAAACCTCATATGTTTTCACAATTCTCAATATTTACCTTTCGAATTCTCGACGATGATGCCATGTAGATTATATTTCTTTTTATCTTACTAACCATCAAAATGTGGTATTTATTAGATTTATATCGGATCACCGGGAGGCATAATCATGCACACCATTGTAACACATTATATAAATCTATCGTGGCCGACAAACATAATTGATTGCTAAGGCAGCTCATTTTCATATATTAGTTACCATCATAAGTTCATAACATATATTACACTAATTCAATAATTCATAAGGATCAATTCATGAATTTCATATATCATTTTTATCAAAGAATTTCATTTATCTATATTGTTTGGCCACTGAGAAAACAGTAAATCTCATGGAATTTTACTGTTCATTTCCAGTCGAGATCGTTTTTAGTTTCGTTTTTTTCTTCTGAATTGTTTTATTGGTCGACATATAGTTTTTTACTGCAAGATTTTTTTTTTGAATGCGCTTTCAATTTTTTTACTGAAAGATGATATCTCACATAGACACATACTCAGTTTTAAATATGTGTCTCAGTGGTTAACACCTTTGTTGAGGTTATAATCTTGTATTCATCGTTTAATTAATGAAAGTTGATGTTCATCAAAGAAAAATTATGTCTCAGTGGAAATTTATATACCGTGTGAGTGATCTTCCGTTTACAAACAAAATATATTATTGAAAATTTTCATAACTAAATGAAATTAGTAACAAACAAAAGATTCCACCGATGGATGGCACATGTATATTTATAGAGTGGATCGACGTGTAAATTAAAGTTGAGAATCATTACATAAAATAAATAAAATAGAAAAAAGCTACCGAGATGAAGGAACCTTTTAGCATGTTTGTGGTTAATCTCAATTATTGATCATCTTCTGGAACAAGAACGGAAGCTTCTCCGTCGCCTAGCAACCGCGAGGGTCGACGTCGTGGTGGTAGTGGTGCTGGTGGGGGATGACGTCATCGTCTGGTTGTAAACAGAGGAGAAGAAGCGATCTATCTCATCTTTGTTGACGATGATCTCAAACTTTGATGCCGTCAAAAGCTTCCTCTTGCAAGATCTGTAGACGAGAGACGAGGGAGGTGCACGGCGTTTTTGAGGCGGAGGAGGAGGAGTAGTGGCGGTGGAGGGAGGAATCTTGTGGCCGGAGGAAGTGGGAGTGGTGCAGCAGCCGCCGCCGCCGCCGCCGTCATCATCTCTGTTGTTGGATCGGATCTTGATGGGTGATGGGAAACTCAACATGGGCAGATCTTGTAATAAATCAAGATCCATTTTCTGTAGATAAATAATAAATTGATATGTTCTTGAAGGTTTTGTTGTGTTTTAGCGTGTGTCTGAACAAATCTTCTTAGAGAAGTGGACTTGTGGGTTTAGTTATATATATGTGCTTTTGTCTTTACATACATGTTTTTCTTTTGTCTATGTGTATTATTTATCTTAATATTAAAAAGATAAGAGATGAAAGAACTATACCACATTCCAAGTTAAGTATATCACTAATCAGTTACAAAATTCGGATAGCTAGAGCATAATTATCACTGAAACCGATATTTTTTTGCTTTTATTTTGTCTGGAAACAAATTCAAAATCGAACCAATTGCAAACCGCTATGTGTCAGTGAAGCTCACGAACAATACAAGAAACACTCCAAAACTAATCTTTATTATATAACTTTTATGACCGATTTTTATGTTTTTGTAGAGACCATACAATAATTTTTCTCTAAAAACCCCTTTAAAAATACGATAATCCTACTCTTAGTTAAGCAATAAATTTTAACTTTATACTCCAGGCTGATCGTTAAGATAAGTATTCTTCTTGACAAAAATAGTCTAAACAACAAGGTGGTTATTTGCTTTTATTGTAATCATAATTAAAAATAAGATTTACAATAGATTGTGATTTTTTTAATATATAACTTTGATTATTTTCTGTTTTTGAACTTAGGCATTTAAAAATATACACCTCTTTTTTTATCAATAAAAGACTAAAAATCAATTATGTAAACAAAGAGTAAACATCTATACTATATATATATATATAATCTAATTACAATTAGAGCATTCTCAATGAAGATTCTAACATTGGAAGTTCTTAATATACATATATAAATATTAGTATTTAATTATGAATATCTTAAGTTTACAAAATTTTTTTGTACAAATATTTTAAATTATATTTCCTATTAAATTAAAAAATTATAATTCAATACTAATATACATATATAAAGAGTTTGCCCAAAATATATATATATATATATATATATATATAAACTCGAACTGGATAAGAGAGGTTCGCCCTAAAACTTCTCTCTCAGACACGCATCCCTAGGTGCGCCGTTCCGGATGAATCTCTTCAATCCCAGCTCCATCGGTCCTCCACTCTCCTCTTGAAGCAGCTCTCCTCTCTCATGAATATGGAGGCGATTGTGTCTCTTCCATCGTCACTCCATCTGCCACTTCCTCCGTTGTGATTCCGTCCACCACTAGATCTGCCGCCGCGTATACCTTCTCCGATGTCGTTCGAAGCCCTCTCCCCGCCGCTGTGGTCGTCTTTCCTAGTACCATCCGAAACTCTCTCTCCGCCGGAACCACCTGACATGCCGCCGTGTTCGTCTTCTCCAATGCCGTTCAGATATCTCTTCCCACCGGAACCACCAGATCCTCCCGATTCTTCATGCCATCTCTTTGTTCTTCTGCACCTTGACACACCATTCACTTTGGTTCGTCTCTACTCTTCAATCTCAGTTGGTTCTCATGTAGATTGGTATGAAATGATTGTTGCCTGGGTGTCACCGAAGATGGTTTTGAATTGCAATGTTCCAGTGACCTTTGGTTCTTGTCCCAACCTTCCTTTATACCCTCTTGTTACAGT
Organism: Eruca vesicaria subsp. sativa; assembly: GCA_932364175.1. NCBI lineage: Eukaryota > Viridiplantae > Streptophyta > Magnoliopsida > Brassicales > Brassicaceae > Eruca > Eruca vesicaria. The sequence continues at coordinate 451,618 of CAKOAT010100710.1, read as the reverse complement.
CCTCTAGGTTCACCACAGATCCTCCCTCTTCGCTTACATTTATTCTCTTGAGTGGCTTAGAATGCGAGATGTATGTGTGTTGAACTTGTGGCTCTTGGTTTTAGTTGTTAAGGTCCTGTTGGACAAAGTTTCCTTTGGTTCTATCTTTGTGCCTTTGGTTCTTAAGATTCTACAGGATGCACGAGTTTGGAAGACGGCTCAGACTAGTGTCAAAAAATCTTCCTTACCACAATGTGTGGTCTACTCTTCATCTTCACCTTCGTTGTTACCAATGGCTAATGCAGCTTGGGACTCATCAACAGGGAACTGCAGAATTGGTTGGTTACTTCGTGATGCCTACAATTCCATTGCAGAAAGATGTTTCTCTCACCGGCGTATTGTTTCTTCAGCTCTTGTGGTTGAAGCACTGGCGGTCAAAGCGGCTATGTCCGCTACTCTCTCTTCAAATGTTAGTAGTATCGGATTCTATGACTCAAAAAACTTCATCTCGCTCTTGAAGACGCAAGGACAAGATGTGGTTTCGAAAGGCTTTGTCCACGACATCAGTTTGTTGGCATGATCTTTTACTTCTATCTTTTTTATCCATGTTTTGCGTTTAGCTAATGTTGAAACTGATTCCTTAGCAAAGTCAGATTTGTATTCTCTTCAATACTCTGTTTCTGCAACTGAGTAACTCTGCATCTTTTATATTATAAGTCTGTTTCGATAAAATATATATATATATATATATATATATATATATATATATATATATATATATATATATATATATAAAGAATTCTAATGTTAGAATTCTCATTAGAGATGCTCTTAAAGAAATATAATTATTTTATGTTGATTTATTATGATATTACAATTATGAAAAAGATTATATAGACGACAACTGATAATATTACTTGTCTTATGATGATATACACCTAACTGCATCATCTAAGCTATCCTATGAAGATTCACACCTGATCGAGTTTACTTGCACTATGTTGAAGATTCTTTGTAAGTCTTTCTTTCGTAATGTGCATAATTGTTTAATATTCCTTCTGTTTCATAATAAGTGTCATTTTAATCTTTTTTATTACAAAAAGGTGTCAATTTAAATTTCAATGTAAATTATACTTACTTTCAGCTGAAAATTAATTGAAAACTGTACTGATTTTATAAATAATTTTATTTATCTCAAATAATATTGGTCAGAAAGGTATAATTAACAGCATCTTATATATATTTTCGTCATTTTCTTAATATGTATGAAAAAAATTAAAGTAAGACTTATTTAGAAATGGAAGGAGTAAATTATTTTCACAGGGGATTGAAAGATAATCATTATAACGTTAAAAAGCGGGAATATATTCGTACTGTTAAGATTGAGAGTTGCATCCACTAAAAAGAAGAATCAAATCAAGAATATGGAGCCTAGCTATTTGTATATAAGTAATCTTACTTTAACGAAGAATAGTTTTTTGGAAAAAAAATCGAACTTCAATCAATGCAGTGGAGACTAAACATGGATATAATTTTGCTTTTGGAGATATATATATAAAAAAAAAAAGAAATCAGATTTTTACTAATGCGAATATAGACTAACCTGCATATTTGTTAAAGCAGTAACATGCATATGTTTGGAAAATAATCAAACAGTAACATGCATACTAGTACAAGCTTTGATTAGTTTATAATAATTAATTTTGTTACAAGAAACTCACTACAATATATAAATTAGCTTATATATATATATAACAAGGATTGAAAATTTAGATCAAATTTTTAATCGAGATCTAAACGTAGAGGTTGGTTAGAATTTATGTCGTGTACCGCGCGCTAAAGAACTAGAGACATGTCATGTGTATAGACTTTAAGACTTTTTGTATATGCATCATGTATAGTTTACATGCATATTTAATTTATTTTCTTCTGATTAAAAAAAAATTATTAAGTGAAACATATTTATATCACGATATGGGATACAACTGCGATCGGTTTTATTTTATTTGTTCTGATCAGTTAAGATCCATTAGCCTTACTACATATATATAATTAAGATTCGATTGGTATCTTTTTGTGATTCTTGCTGATTAAGATAATTACTTTTGATCCACATGTTGTTTTAAACTTTGGTTTCAAAGTAAATTACTGTATACTTATTGAAACTAAAAGCCAGTAGATAATAGATAATGTATACAAACTTGGTTCAGAAGGTGATTACATATTATTGTGCAGAGAATCTAACACCTAAATATATGCCATGTGTATACATTAGAGAAGGCATGTGGTATGATGTAGCCTGTAGGGTAGATCTGAGTAAGTGACTGGCAATATCAGACGATGAAGCCCAACAAAAAAGGTACAAAAGAAGAAACGATCTCTCTCATATTTCCCAAATATGAACCTCACTGTCTTTCTCTCTTCTTTCCATTTTCTACTTTGATTTTTCACATAAAAATAGTGATCTTTTAACTTTCACGTCGTGGACATGCATGTACATTGGACGCTTTTCTTTTTCCTTTTTATTTGAGTTAATTTGATTTTTTTCTGAACCACTACTTTTCTTTCTGAACTACTTTAGTTGTTGACAACAAAAACAACTTGTGCTGCTACTCGAACGTTCGTGCCTTTTAAGTTCCTTTTTTTTTTGAGCATTTTGGTATCACTAACCTAGAGCATATATCTAAGATCAATAGATTAATTACATATGATTAATAAATTAATTAATGATATTATATATAATGATGTCTAAGGAATTTAACTAACAGAAACACATTAATGTAACTGGTAAACCAAAGTTTTGAGTAGATCCAATAACAGAAACCTAGGTAGGTATAGATTTACTCGATGTAAAGAAAATCGCAGCATAAAATCCACGACATGATATTAAATTATTTGTTTGATAACAAAAAGATATTATATTATTTTTATTTGGTTGACAATTTGACATATACAGTAGAACCTCTATAAATTAATACTCGATAAATTAATAATCTCTATAAAATTAATAAATTTCACTGGTCCCAACTTGGACCGGTGTAAAATATGACACAAATTGATAAAATAATAAGATAATAATATTTTAAAACTGCCATGTAAATATATGGTCCCACTAAAATCATAAATTAATAATTTAGCTATATATAATTTCATATAAGTACGATCTAACATTATATAGTTGCTTTTATATTTACTATAAAAGTACTTTTATTTTTTTAAACATTTCAATGTATTTTGATAATATTTAGTTAGGGGTTTTATATTTACTATAAAAATATTTTTATTTTTTTAACATTTCAATATATTTTGCTAATATTTAGTTAAATTATATTCAAAACATGTAACAATTCTATGAAACATAAAATATACACCAAATAAGATAATAAAACAATATAAAAGTCAAAAGGGAAACTCATTTGTAGAAGACTGAAGTTGTTTAGGGTTTTACCCCACTATCTCCACTAAGAGGGAAACTCAACCAACCTTGACTGAAATTGCACATCTGGTCCCTATACTTGTTCACTTTCCCTTTAGTAACCTGCACTTTTAATATCTCTCATCCAAACCATTAGCAAAAGCAACCACATCCTAGAATTTCAATGTATCACAAGACTTTCAATGTAGCAATTAAACACGTGCAACAGTTCACAATTGGCCTGAGTCTGGATAATCTTTTGAAAATAGAATTGATTTTGTACCTTTTAGAATATGTTGTGTCTAATTGACTCAGCACCTAGTTGAAGCTGCACATATGAGAGTTGTAGATTTTCTGATCTGGTGGACTCAAAAGTCTTTTTATGGCTAACTTTCACACTGTTGTACCTTCATCAATCCTGGTGGGTTTTTGACTTCCTTATCCACGTGAGTGTGCTCCCCATTTTTTTTTTCTTTGTATCTTTTTTTTTGTTTCTTTTTCTCTTTCAAACTTCTTTACCCTTTCTTGCGAGGTGATAACGTTAACTCTTGGTGGTTTTCTGAACATTCACACACATGAAAACTTGTACCTCTCAGCAGAACTGACGGTCCAACGGGTAGTTCTTTTCCACAGCGTTCTCAAATGCCAAACACAATCTGAATTATATGTACATCCGGAACCAACACCTGTGTCAAACCCTGCATTACTTGACTCAACAATCAAGATTACATACCCCAATGGCATTTCTTAGAGTGATAAAACGATTAAGATCAAGGGGTTTAGTGAAAATATCAGCCAACTGTAAATCAGTAAAAACATGCTCAATGACTACCTAATTGTCTTCAACCAATTCTCTGATGAAATGGTTCCTTATGTCAACGTGCTTTGTCCGTGAGTGCTTGGCTGGATTCTTTGAGACATCAATATCGCTTTTGTTATCATAGTGTACCAGAAAGGGCCTAGAAGTCATTCCGTAATCGGTTGACATCTGCTTCATCCAAATCAGTTGTGTGCAGCAACTCCCCATAACAATGTATTCTGCTTCTACAGTAGATAGTGACACAGAGTTTTGTTTCTTTCTCATCCATGATATGAGGTTGTGACCTAAGAAGAAACAATCTCCACTGGTACTCTTCCTGTCATCAGCACATCCTTCCCAATCATCATCGCAGTATCCTACCAGATTCTTGTTCGAATTCTTTGCAAACTGTATTCCAAGACTTTCAGTTCCCTTGACGAACTTGATGATCCGTTTGACGACATTCAAGTGAGACACCTTGGGTTTAGCCTGATATCTTGCGCACACTCCAACGCTGAAGGAGAGATCATGTCTGCTTGCTGTGAGATACAACAGACTCCCTATCATTCCTCTGTACAGAGTTGCATCCACGTCTTCCCCTTCTTGTTTCTTGCGAGTTTCACCGAGGTACTCATTGGAGTTCGTGAAACTTTGCTCTTCTCAAGCCCAAATATTTTAACAAGATTGTTGGTATAGGCACTTTGTGAGATGAACACCCCTTTCTATGATTGAGTCACTTCAAGTCCCAGGAAGTACTTGAGCTCTCCACACATACTCATTTCGAACTCATGCGTCATATTGTTCACAAATTCATCCACCATTGTCTGTGAGGTACTTCCAAAGATGATGTCATCCACATATATTTGAACAATGATGATGTTCTTTTCCTTCTCCATGAAGAACAATGTCTTGTCTACACTTCCTCTGATGTATCCACCTTCTACTAGTCTACTAGAAAGCTGATGAGACGTTCATACCATGCCCTAGGTGCTTGCTTCAAACCATACAGTGCTTTCTTCAACTTGTACACATGACCTTGGTGAGTATGATCTTTAAACCCCTTGGGTTGCTCAACGTACACTTCTTCTTGCAGTATTCCATTCAAAAATGCACTCTTCACATCCATCTGATATACCTTGAAGTTAAAGATGCATGCCATTCCCAAGAATAACCTGATGGATTCCAAGCGAGCAACTGGTGAAAATGTTTCTTCAAAGTCTACCCCTTCAATCTGCGAGTATCCTTGTGCCACAAGTTGTGCCTTGTTTCGAACCACTTCTCCATGTTCATCAGTCTTGTTCTTAAAGATCCATTTGGTTCCTACAATATTATCTCCTTCTAGCCTAGGCACAAGTTCCCATACATCATTCCTTGTGAATTTGCTTTAGTTCTTCCTCCATTGACACAATCCAGTATTCATCACGCAGTGCTTCACTGTATGTCTTAGGCTCAATAGTGGACACAAAACAAGCGAATTGCACCATCTCCCTGAAGTTGATCACCTTTCCACGAGTCTTCCGTCCCTCATTTAACTCTTCGATCACATCATCAACAGAGTGATTCTGATGTACTTTCTAAGTCACTTGGGTTGATGCAACATCTTCTGATCCAGTTGTCTCTGGCTCCCCTTCTCTATTCCTGGCCTATGGTGCCTCTGTCTCCTCATCTGACTCATAATCCTCCCAGCTGATGATCGACATATCATCAAATACCACGTTCACTGATTCCATGACTATAGCTGACCGTTTGTTGAATACTCGGTATGTTGTGCTAGTCCCTGAATAACCCATAAAGACACCTTCATCGCTTCTTGAATCAAACTTCCCTAGATAGTCCTTATCATTTAGAATATAGCACCTGCAACCAAAAACATGAAAATACCCAAGGTTAGGTGTTTTATCGGTCAACATTTCATAAGGAGTTTTCGTGGTCCCTTTTCTCACATACACCCGATTGATGATGTAGCATGCAGTGGTAAGTGCCTCAGCCTAAAACCTTTGAGGTATCTTATTGCCATGTATCATTGCCCTAGCCATCTCTTGCAACGTTCGATTCTTTCGTTCAACTACACCATTTTGTTGTGGTTTCCTAGGAGTTGAGAACTGATGAGCTATCCTTTTCTTCTCGCAAAATTGAGTCATAAGTTCATTCTGAAACTCTCCTCCATGATCGCTACGTATCTTCTTGATTCCTCCTTTCTCGTTGATCAACTACAGAGCCCATATCTTGAAACTCTCCACTGTTTCTGACTTTTCTCTGATTAATCTCACCCACGTAAACCTTGTGAAATCATCCACTAGTACAAACACATACTTCTTTCCCCCAATACTCTCTATTTTCATTGGTCCCATGAGATCCATGTGAACTAGATCCAATGGTGCCAAGGTTTGTACATCAATAACCTTCTTGTGTTGTACTTTCACCTGTTTACCTTGATTGCAAGCTCCACATACGATATTCTCTTCTAGCCGAAGTTGAGGTACTCCACGGATCATGTTCTTGTTAATTAGAGTGGCCATGTTCCGCAGATTCATGTGCCCTAGACGTTGATGCCAAAGTTCGACACCGCCTTGCGAGGATTGAGCAGAAAGGGCAGAGACGCACTTAGCTTTCTTCTCCCACATGTAGCAGTTGTTGCCAGCTCTAATCCCTTGAATAACAGTTACCCCATGCTTTTTGATAGCTCGACATTCAGTGGCTGTGAATAACACCGAAAGTTCTTAATCACATAGTTGACTCACACTGACCAGATTGACTTTTAGACCCTTGAAAAAGTATACGTTCATTAGCTTAGATAGTTCACTGTCGCATGTAGCACCTTTTCCTTTGATAGCTTCTTGTCCTCCATCTCCAAAAGTGACTTTTCCACCTTTTACCCTTTTTAGGTTATCCAAGTACTCTGCGTTCCCAGTCATGTGCCTTGAGCATCCACTGTCAAAGTACCATGGAACTTCAGCATCATCATCTTCCCTAACCAACGCCATGCTACATTTGAGGCCAGATCCTGTAGTAGCTGAAGGGTACAAATCTGCCTTCTTCATCCACACTCGACTTGTACTACCAATCCTCCAGAACTTTTGTTGTTTCCACACTTGCCTGATATTCTCCAAATATTTATGACAGAACCGTTTGTATTGAACAAACTTCCCACAAAAGTAACATCCATCAGACTGTCTTGTAGTACTTCTTGTTTCAGTTTCCTTGGCATGAACGAATCCTCCTGAGACAAAGTCTGTCATCCCTGTGGTGTTGCTTTCTCTTCCAGTGTACCCAAGCCCCATGTGTGAGCTCTCTGTTCTGCCTTGAGATAGAATCTTGTCGAGCTGCTTGGTACCCGTGAGCATCTTGATCTTCTTGTATTGCTGGTTCAACTCGGACTGCAATTCTGAGGAGACTTTTTTCTCAACTATCACCTCATGTCTGAGACCATCAGCTTATTTAACAAGGAATATCTTCTCTTTTATGAGGTTTACACTTTCCTTAGCAAGCTCAGTTTCCGTTTGAAGTTCGAGTCAGACTTTTTCAAACTCTGCTTCAAGACTTTCTTTAGATTTCTCAAGTGCCTTATTTTCAGCTCCAAATCTCAAAACTGTCTCACGTATCTCTTTGTAGCTTTAAGTCAACTCTTTCTCTGATTCACTCTCGCTCTTAGAGTCAGACTCAAATTCAGTGATCCCCAAGAATGCCACAAAGTTATTAAGCTCTTCTTCACTGTTGCTGTCAGAGTCACTGTGATTGATCCCAGTCAGCGATTTCTCTTTCTTCTTCTTGCTGTCAGTTTCACATTCAGCTTGAGTATGACCGAATCCTTTGCACACAAAGCACTGAAATTCTCTTCTTTTCACTATGGGACAATCAGTTCGCACATGTCCAAAGCCTTTACACTCATAGCACTTCACATCTGATTTCTTGATGATTTTTTCAGAGTCACCAGTCTTGGTCTTTGAATTGAACTTCTTGTAGGATTGTCCTTGCTCCACTTTCCTGAGTGCTCTATCAAACCTCTGCACGAGTAAACTCACTGGATCGTCGCCTACATCATCTTTTTCAATTGAAGTAAGTGCAATTCTTTTCACTTTCTTTCCACTGTCCAGCTCCATCTCATGAGCTTGCATCATCCCCATTACGTCATCATAGCTTATGTCGTCAGTGTTGAGAGCAACTTCCATGGCTGTTTTTGACCTCTGAACCTTTCTGGAAGACACCTCAAGAACTTCTTCACCATTTTCTTGTCTTTGTACTTCTTCCCGAGAGTGAGAGCTTCTTGAGCTAGAGAGCTCAGTTTGGAACTGAAATCAGCAATCGATTCATTTTCATCCATCTTTAGGTCGTCAAAGCGAGTATCCAGCATGTCTCTTCTAGAACTCAACGCCTTCTTAGTTTCTTCAAAGTGCCTTTAAAGAATATCCCAAGCTTCCTTTGCTGACTCACATCCCTGAATCAGCTCAAATTGTTTCCTTGCTACGCTGCAGTGGATAGCAGTGAGAGCCCGTGCATTGAACTTTGCAAATTTGTTCTCATCTTCAGTCCACATCTTCTGCTTTAGGAACATCTTCACCACCTTCACCCCTTGAAACATGATGTTCCAACCTGACTCAACTGCCTTCCACGCAAGCGGATCAATACCTTTGATTGTCGCCTTCATCTGGCTTTCCAGAACCCATAGTTTCCAACTTTTAAGATGACTTTGGAGTGCACCACTAACTCTTTAAAGATGTCCATTCCTTCCACGGGATCCTTACCTGTTTAAGAAAAACACAAGTACCTGCTCTGATACCAATTGCAAATGTAAGAGTAGTGTAATATAGAAACTAGAACACACAGTAAGACAAGATTCTTCTTCTCAAGAAAACACGACTAGATAAATCCTTTTAAAAGGTTCATACAAGATCTCTTAAAAGCAATTCTCAATCAAGCTCAAGACAATTTTAACTTGTTGACTAGCCTAATCTATTCAAGACTTACCACAGTCGTTGAATAACTTCTAACTCTGAGACGTTGTCTCACCTTACTGGGACTCACAAAACTCTCTATCGCTAAAAGCTTTTCCCACTGTGTTGGCCGACTACAACCCAGTCGACCATCTCTTTATACCTAGAGAGAAAACCCTAAATTCTACCTAATGGAAACTTTCCCTTTTCTATTACAGCAAATAAGACAACTTTCCTCTTTTTAAATCGTTTGCTTCTTCTCCACTTCTATTTTTTAAAACCCACCAAAAAACATCTTTATATCTTCATTAAAGTTTCCTTTCTTTTTCTTCCTCTTTTCATGGTTATCCTAATAGTTCATGTAACTTCGTCTGCACCATGCATCTTCATACATTTCATACGTGGTTAAGTTAGTAGGCTTTCATTATTTAAACATTGTATTTGTTGTAAAGTACGATGGAGACAAGCGAAGCAAGTAAAACGTAACGTGCATGCATCCATACATAATTTTATATCCTTATGTAATAATATCAAAACTAGTTTCCAAAATTTTAATTCCAAACACTATTATTCACTTAGTGGATAATGATTATGATGGTCCTCTCTTGGATGTTTATGCTTCATATCCTATACTATTTTTTTAGTCTTAGCAATGTATCAACTCTCAAAACCTCTCTATATATATGTACACGCAAAACTAAAATAGTACAGTACTAATATTGAAAAGAAGACAAATATTACTTGTACAAAAATGCATAAATCATTGTGATTAAGAATCTAACGTATAAAAATTGTAATAAAGTTATACACCAGAATATCGAAATAAAATGTTAACTTAAGAACTGTTTTTTACAAAGATGTTCTGTTCTACTTCTAAAATGTTAAAAGGTATTCTGGGACCAATCATATAAGTATACATATCCAAAACCCCATCAACTTTTCTTGATTCTTTCCGATTGTCCCCATGCCATTTAATTTTGAGAAGTCGTTACTTCACTGTTGTGATTGATAACTAGTTCACAATTAAATAAATGCCTTAACTCATTTGATCAGTTTTGATGCAGACATGAGAAAAGAAAGTTTTGCAAGGTTTAGCTTTCTAAAAGTTTTTGTAGGGTTTAACTATGTATGGTCCCTCTTTGTTTAGTAGATGGTTGAAAAAGGGCTGATTGAGTCCAAACTCGCATGTGAATCGGTCTGTCTTCAAATGCTTTTGTCTAAAGGGGTTGATATATAGATAATTCGGTACTAGAGATAGCTATCAGCTTTAGTAATGATTTTTCTTCTTCTTCTTCCTTTATTTTATGTCGACGGTTCCACTATGAAAACCAAACACGAGGTCGTTGGCATTGTTGGTCTTGAGTCATGTCATCTTTAACATCTGTACGGGGAACTTCACTTTCGAAAGTCCTTGTTATTACTCATTATGATGAAAATTTTTGCTTTAAAGAATGGAACTCCATTATTTTATTTTATGTATGATCTCAAGGTTCTTTGGTCCACTAGAGTGGCCAAGGCTGGTCCAATTGTAATCATAATAAAGATGAATGAAATGATGCAGAGCATCAAACATCAAAATTGCTTTATTCCCGAACCAATGAATTCTAATGTATATACAAAACACCATGAAAGATAATATAAAAAATCTAAATCTAAATTAGTGGCTAAAAAGTGAATCTTTGCTTTCCATGATGTCTCTAGTGTGATTCTCACGTGTTACCTTTCCTCGCTGTGTGTGTTCATCCTCCGAGTGATTTCTGCTTGTAACCATTTTTGATCCTATCGTAAAGTTTCTCCTTAGTTTTACGTTTCTTGTCCATTTTCAAACGATATCTTTCTTCACGTTCCCTCTCGTAAACGCCTTTCCAATGCACTTCTCCTGTTAGTGGCCACAGCCATCTTTCCCTTGGATGGTCGTTATCATCTGCTGCTTCTGCTAAGTCCTCGTCCATGCTTTTCAGTAACGTGAAGTTAAAGTACTTAGCCCACATTAAACCTTTTCGTTGCGGTAATGAATGTTGTTCCTCGATTGAACCGTCTTTTGGGTTTATGTAAACCATCTTTCTCCCGCTGTGATATGCCCATACATTAACCAACAGTTCCAGAACCCGGCAGTAACAGTGCTTTCTCTACTTATTGTTAAAAACAAATCTTTAATTTGTGAAGAAATGGGAGAGCCAAAAGTCAAAGAAGTAAGAAGCTGGGAGGAATTTTAATTACCTCGAGCTGGGATGAAGCCAGTGAGCAACTTTTGGAGTCGTTAAGATTGTTATGCAGTGCATCTAGAGACTCCGAGAACATTCTGTGAAGCTGGAACAGTGAGTATCGGTTGATGTTTTGGTCAATATATGTTAAGAAAGTAATATGTACCTTGAGAACATGACAAACTCGAGGAAAGACGGAGTTGGCATCACCCAGTTGTGGAGAGAAGACCAATGATGACCATCTTCAGGCATGGGAGGAAGCGCTTCAATGTGTTCTGGCAACCCATACATATGTCGAAATGCCTCTTCGAAAGTAGTCCTGCATCAATTTAAAATCCAAAGAACTATGGGTAAGTTAAAAGCCTATATTATGCAATTTTGTATACTATCTTCGCCATTAGCAACATTAAATCTGTAATGCGTTGGAGGGAGTACCTGCAGTTTCCTTGGTTAAGGATATCACACATCGACCAGAACGTAAGTCCATTTCTACTTCCAAGTGAGTCAGCATCAATGTCTAGCTTTGTCCAGAAGTAAACAATCTCCCCCTTGGTATCCTGTTGAATAATGTTTTCCAGGGACTCTTCAGCTTTAGATGATAACGAGACCTGTCTCGGGAGAAAAAGCGTCACTAAACGGTGTCAAAGTTACACAACGGATGCAAGACGAGGATGTGGCTATGTGCTAAAGAACTACCTTCCTACCAGCAGCACGCCATGACTGAAATCCAATCCAAGGTCTCATGTGAATGCTATCCACTTTATTAGCAACTGAAAACATTCCTCCAACTTCGCAGAGAATATCTCGATAATGAGTATCATTCAGTAGAGGTAATCGGTCTGCTGCATCTACGTCGTCCGAGCTTAGCCTTCGATCTTTGCTGGACTTAAAAAGTCAGAAACCAGTAAGATGATTAAGAACAAGTTTACCCTTATTATGTGGATTTGATAACTATTGGATGGAACATCACAAACCAATAGAGAAGCCTACCAGGCTCAAACCACGGTACAGAGACCCATGATGCAGAAAAGGCCAAGCACCAGCTCCATTGTAAATCTCATATATACATAGAGGCTGACCCGTTCGTTCTAGCTCTCCTTCATCCCGTTCGTTCACCTCAAATTTTAGCTTCTCCGACTTGCGCGCATTCCGGTATATCTCTTCCCAATCCTCAACATCTCTTTCGATTCTGTCCTCTAGCTACATATCAGACAAGGAAGAGATAATTCAATACAATAGACTAATGCAGCATAACTAGACTAACATAAAAATGTCTTGGGAGAACCTAGAAATATGTCTGATGGCAGCAAAATTTGATACCTCCTCAGATTCTAATTTCTCGTACTCTTCAGCTCCCTCGATCTGTTCAAGGACATCCCAGTCTAATTTGGAAGGAAGCTCATCCGAAAGAATTATGGTATTGTTGTCAACAGGGTTTGTTGACTCAACAACACCTGTGAACTTCTCTTCGACTTGGAAAACAACTCCAGATCTTTCAATGGAAGCATACGCGGAGTCCTGGATTAAGAGTTTTGTCTGCCCTATTTCGCTCCTGAACAGACTCCACTCCCAAGCGGCCACCTGAAGTTGAGAAATAGGACCTGGCAAGAAAGTATCAGATGGAAAATGGAGTATGTTCTCCAAAAGCCTAGCATACCCAGTTATGCACTCTGTCGCCATCATGTTCTTAGCTAAACGTCTTCCTGAAGAGGCAATTGTTTGAGCAAATTTAGAGAGCCTTCCATCTAATATCAAGGGTAAGAATGCCTTTAACAATGTATCAGGGTCGTTTCTTCTAAAAAATATTCCATGAACACCATCAGCCATCTGCAGTTCAAGGTCCATAGATAAGCAGAAAACAAAGATGTATTTGGTAATTGTCGGATTATTAGGAAATCATAAACTTTAGTATACTCACATATTTTTGCATGGCAGGAAAGTCGGGTGTTATAATAGGGATGCCAAAGCTCATAGCTCTCACAATTAATGGGGGGAAATTTTGTTCCTCTTGGGAAGAGGCATAAACAAGAATATCAGCCATCAGTAGAACTCTATTCACATCCTCATTCAAACCAAAATGCCGAACACTGTCTTGGGTCAACCCAAGCCTCGATGCAACCTCCTGCATTCATGTTAACACACAATTATATCTTCAGTATACAATCTCAACCAACACGAACCACACACAGCGGATATACTTTCCCAGCAGAATATAATGTGTGTTTGGTATGACCTGAATCATATAGTATTCACATGAATGCATCCTTTTTCATGCAAAATTACTGTTAAATAAGCAGGCTATGTGAACTTGAACTAAGAGACATTTACAAGAATTTTTTACTAATGCACCACTTAATGTCTTTTCACAAGACCATTAGACCTCTGTTGATAGTTCCTAATCTTCTCGGTTGGAAATGATATGATAAAGCGTACCAAAAAAAAATTCTTACATGTACAGCATCGCTCTGTCCTTCGGTAGAATTACCGTAGAGAAATACAAACTTAAAGGAACCACCGGTATCTTTTCTGCTCCCGTATCGTGTTAAAAGCGGTCCCAGCATGTGCATTGCCACAACATTATCCCAAGAAAAATCATCATAAAAGAAGGAGCTCCCAAGCACCATGATGATCAGGTCATCCTCGCCAAAACCGTTAATCTCCCTCAGTGCTTGCTTTGTGTGGGTTTCACTGTAGCTTTCAGCAGCCCAAACATCTACTACTGATTCCGGAATCACAACGAAGTTCCCATCATCAAGAACGCTATACAACATCTGAACAAATTGTATGATCTTAGGCAAAATACAAAGCAGACATTTTGGCATAATGGAAGTGGTAACACAAGCTTATTGCAGACAGGAATATACCGGCAGAGTAAACTGTGGAAAAACAACTGCATTTGCTCTCGTAAAAGTACTTCTCCAGTGGGAGATTAGAGAATTTTGGCCCATCTTTTGGTAAACAGGTAACTGATTTGCAAGAAAATCTTCATGAACTATCCATACAAGTGGTACAGAACGAAATGGCTCCTGCATAAGGCTGCATATATATAAACCTTTGTTGTCATCACAGAATAATTAACTAGAGTTCTGAGACGCCGAACACTTTTGTTTTTTCTCACTTCTTAAGCAGAAACAGCCAGTATAAGTACGCACTACAAAGGTCCACTCTGATAACAGCCAACTAAACAAAATTAATTTACTCACCTTGAAATGGCTTCTTTTGCTTCAAGCGAATCAGCAATAACACCTTCAAAACTGCACAAGATGAATCACTGTAACTTTATCCAGGTGAAGTGGAGAAACAAAATATATTCAAAAAGAGTAACCAAGAATCATCCGCAAGGAAATATGATCTTAAAAAAAAGCCCACGAAAACGATAAGAAGAGAATCGATAGGACTCATACATTGTCCAATCAGCGTAACCCAGCTGCCCTGAAACCAAAACTTTAACATGGCCAGCTAACTGTTCCCACAATGGACGTGCTTCACCATTCTCTACGGCAAAAACCTGACAACTTCTAAGGTCACAAAGATTTTCTAATAGATGCGAAATACAAGACACATATAAACATGTATCCACTTTTCACTGCATATTTACGGTGGATTAACAACAAATAAGAGCACAGATTCTGCTTAATTTCAACATGAACGCTAGAGCCTAGAGCTGCCATAAAGTTTCACCTTAAACACATAACCCAGTTTTTGAAGATTCTTCACCACTGTGAACAACATTAGTGTTCGGGAATCCTTCCTCATATTCCCTAGGATCTGTCAATCACAATATTAAAAATAATAATGAGTGAATAGAAAGTGGCATAGAGACGAACTAATTGAAAAAACATTATGTGAGATCGTATAGTCTAGCAATTGTAACATTATGTAGTTGAGATTCTCACGAGAGCAAGCCTCGGTGGACGAACGCCGATCCTAACCTCCGATCGCAAGCGATCAAGACCTTCTCCTTCAATCAACCTCCTCGCGATCCTTCCAGGGACGTACTTCAACGTACTCTCCGATCCAATTCGGCTTCTCACGTTCCCTCTCTTCACATCCCCTTGCCATGAAATCGAATTCTGAAGCAATAGAGAGGACACGAGGAAGGCGCAAACCGTGAACGCGACTAGAGAGTAGAGCAAACATGATGCGCCACGTGGCTTGAGCAACGAGAGGAATCCGAGGCCCTTGCGGTTAAGGGATCGCGGTCGGGTACGTAAGGAAGACCGATCGGAAGCGGAGTGAGATCGATCTGAATTCCTCTTGGGACGGAGTCGATGATCTCGTGCGGAGACGTTGTTGTCATGGATCTCGTGGGAGAGAGAGTTTCTCCCCATGGAGATGAAGAGAGGAAGAGCAAAGGCTGCTGCTTCACTGGTGCTCAAGACAGTGGTGGTGGTGGGGGGGGATGAGCAATTTTTTTGTCAAACTTCTCTACGTGAAATAATATTTTAAAATATTTATTTTCTGTCTACAATTTTTGTAAAATTATGTGAATTGTTTCCTCAAAAAGATCATATTTTCACGCGTTTATAGAGGTCCCAACTTGCTTTTTTTTGAGTCACTATTAGTAGACTACTAGTAGTGATAATGATATCTCAATCTTTCTTTTTTGTAAATCTCTATTTAATTAATCTATTATATTAAAAGAGAAGTTACAATTTCTCTTCATGTGTGATATTTTTAAAAATGGATCATTCCTAGAAAATAATATTTCATATATATCTTAATAACATTTTATTTGACTTAGTTACAATATCTTTTGATATCTTTTCTTTTATTTCAAATAAAATATATATTTTAAAAAGAATTCTAACAAAATATTTTAGAATCTTTTATAAACATTAAACATATGAATAATAATATATACCAATAATGATGTAAATAAATATATATATACATATTTATAAACGAAATTAAACACCCGCTCGGTTGAGCGAGTCAAAATCTAGTTCTAGTTTTTATTTTGATAATACTGATGACGAGTGTTGAGTGTTAGTAAGAGTTAACCGGAGATATGATTTTTCTTCCAATAATCGTTCGATCTCCTAGGGTGACGATTGAATACGAAACCATAAAAACTAAAGGGAGGAGGACTTATTTCCACACCTAAGAGCATGTTTATTGGGGGTGCTTAGGGAGGGTACTTAAGGGAGTGAAATGCTTAGTTTTGAAGAGAGAGTGTTGAAAGTGCTTAATTAAGCACTTTCAACACTTTCTCCCTTCAAAACTAAGCACCCCACTTCTCTAAGCATCCCCTTAAGCACCCTCCCAATAAACATGCTCTAAACTATCATATAGTAATAAATGTATATACTCTTTCAATCTCGTCCTAATTGCACACTATTTAAGTTTAACAATCTGTTTCCACATACGAACATACTTCACAATCCGTTTTTCCACAAACCAAGATTTGGCTTGGTTAAGTTGGTTTATAACTTAAACTGATAGTGAACCAGTTCATATCTGTTGATATTGGTACAGCCTGACCCAAAGAAATATCCGACTCGGGATTGAATTATTCCCCACTCAAAATCCTTTAAAAATCCCTAAATCAATTTCAACATCTAGAACCCTAAAATAAAATAAAAACGAGAGAAAATATTTCCATCTCTGCAACTAAGAAAGTATGACTCCATGGTCCATTTCTACAAAAAAGAGAGATACAAATTCAATACTAAAAAGAAACAGAGAGATAATACAATAAGGAATCGAGAGAGAGAAAGAGAGAGAGAGAGATAGAGAGAGAGAGAGAGAGAGAGAGAGAGAGAGAGAGAGAGAGAGAGAGAGAGAGAGAGAATTTACCTGATTGAAGCCAAGCTGAGAGAGATGTTCTTCGTGAGAGAGATAGGTCGTCTTCCCCAATTCAGGATTATGAAATTTCTTAAGTCGGATCTTGTATCCAATTGTATTAGGTTGATTAAATCTGGTTTACTCTCTAATCGGATCATAATCGGGTCGTTTTTGGTTTTAATAAGTTAGTCATTGGTTAAGTTTCGGGTTTAGAAAACACTTGCCAACTTTAAACCGTTGTTTATTGGTATTAGTTTATCCTTCAAAGTTTAGAGGGAAACAAGTTGTAAAGTTTATTTGTATGTGGAAACATGTTGTTAAATTTAAATGTGTGCAATTAGGTCGAGGTTGAAAGAATGTATACATTTATTACTATATAATAGTTTAGGTGTGTAAATAAGTAGTCTTCCCAAAATTAAATGAAATCATTAGATTATTATTTTTTACCAAAGGATTAATGAAATATATCTGTATCACCATTCACCACACTATAACGCGAATAAAAGCTTAACTGAATGCAATCTGCAAATGTATTTAATGTAGCCGAAATTTACTTTTGTTTTCACTGTTTCATATGGTTACATCCGTCTTTCATTGAAACCGAGAGTGAAAGAAAAAATAACACCAGAATTAAAACAAATATCTTTTCGTTGTGTCTTTTCATTAAACAACAAATCGAATTTATGAAACACATGGTCGTCGCCATCCACACCCTTCGTTCTCATTTATTAACTGTACCCTTTGTCAAGCGTTTTATGTATGGGGGTCTTTTGATAGAGCTCTCACGTGATTTATACTGTCACTTAGCTTTGTTTCTCTATTTTGAGGTTTTAAACTTGAAGTTCATGTACTAATTCCGATAGTCCATGCTCTGTAGTATATATTCCCTCCGTTTCAGTAAGATGAATGTTTTAGTATGTTTCACACATATTGAGAAAATTTATAAATTTTAAATTACTAATGTATTACTTTTTGTAATGTACTATTCTCTATAACTTTTAATCAATAGAATTTTAATAAATATTTTGAAGTTTACAATTTAACATTAAATTATGCATTGAAAATGTGAAATATGTATTTTTTGAAGCAAGTTATTTTCTCTAAATCATGTATTATATTGAAACGAAGGGAGTATATAATAAGATCGTTTAAATTTATTTCAAATCAGTCAGTTAGAATCATGATGTTTTAAGACTGTGGGATTCGAATCCAGACCTTGTCTCGAAAGAATGACTCTCTTTTTTTTGGGTAAACAACAATGATTCTTATATTTAGTGTAGTCGTCTCAAGTACTAAAATATAAGTTCCACGTCTAGTTAAAGAGATTATGTGACAAAAAAATCGGAAACTTAAGGACCAAACAAATATCAATTAAATTTCAGTGTTTTTTTAAACTTGTGAAGTATCCATTCAAAAGCACATTCTAAATTACCTTCACCTTAATTATAAATATACTAGATTTTGATTCGCGCTTTCAAAGCACGGATTTATATTTGAGCAAACTTTATATAATCACATTTCTTATATATATATAATTTCAGATAAACTTGTTTAGTTCATTAATTTCATCCAACATAGTATTTTTAAAAATGCAAAATAATATTTCGGTGAAAGTTTTATATGATCGCATTTTTGTTTTATATAAAGTAGACATGTGCATAAAATCCATAACTCGACGTCTAAACTCAATCTAAACAAAAAAAATTCGGATCCGTAACCGATCAAAAATCTAAAATATATTAGAATGAGTTTTGTGAGATGGTATAAAATATATCCGAATCAAAGTGTTATTAGCCAGACCCGAATGAATAACCCAAAAACCCAAAAATCTGGAAAAAATTGAATCGATCTGTATGTCTAAATTAATCATAAATATAAATATTTGAAACATAAATATCTAGTTTAAATATTGAGTTCTATATTTATTTTACTATGATATTTAAAATTAATTATCTAAATTTTAAATAAGTACTTTACTAAAAAAAGTATCTTTTGTTTTGTTTTGATTTTAGATTTTAGATTTCCAAACCAATATAACCTGAATCAAAACGATATGTGGTTACTTTATCGATTTTAGGATGTGTACAAATTAAAACCAAACTCGACGTGTTATATTTGAATCTGATCCATACTTACAAACATGCCTACTTACAAATTATGACACCTATAATGTGATATAAATTAGTTTTGATTCAAGATATTCGATCTGTATCCCAATAGGTACTTAAACTCCCAAGCATAACTTAAATTATGTTTTATATTTTGTTAAATTAATTTTATATTTAATAAATATTGTGTTTGTTTATTGGAACAACCCGTAAAAATATAATCACAAAAATATCAGTAATAACATGTTTCATCATATAATTAAATATTAATACTAGCTATTATTAATATTTATTTTATACAAAATTATATATATATAAATAATTTTAAGACTTTATCTATGATAATTATATTATTATGTATAGGCGGAGGTTTGAAGATTTTGTTTATTATTATTTATTGTATCAGTTACATATAATTAAATATTAATTTTTTTATATCCTAATGTTTTAATTTAGATATGTATATTACAATATAAAACTATTTTTTTTTAAATATCTTATGGTAGCAGTTTGTTATCCTGTAAATGTAATTCATTTAGTTTATAATTTATAAAGTAGATTAATTTATATCATAATTATTATTTGTGTAATTTTTAGTTACAAATATGAAATATTTATATATAAATGTTATAGAAGGTTATTTCTTATTCTATAAATGAAAATGAGTTAATATTCATTTGTAATTTAATATAATATTATTTTACGCTTTTATAATTAAAATAATATTAAAATAACAAATATTTATCTTTAATATAAAAATATATTAAAGATATTTTTAAAATGTAATATGAAAAAGTAGTTATTAGCATCTTTTTGATATCTTATTTTGAATATATTTAAAATATTATATTAATATAATGTGTTTATTTAATAATAACTAAATTTGTTGTATGTAACATAACATAAAATTAAATAAATATAATGTTTTCATCTAGACTACTTAAAAGTAGATAAAATGTGTTTCTGTTTTAATAATGTTGATATATAATAACTTTCTTAAAACATGTCTCGAATATCTAGAATTTTAGTCAGATTAGCTCGTGGCTCGGGTCAAGTAATTGAATTTAGAGGTTTGCAAGAAACTTCTTTATCAGGTTTTTTTTTTGGCAATTCTCACA
Source organism: Eruca vesicaria subsp. sativa (assembly GCA_932364175.1). Classification (NCBI taxonomy): domain Eukaryota; kingdom Viridiplantae; phylum Streptophyta; class Magnoliopsida; order Brassicales; family Brassicaceae; genus Eruca; species Eruca vesicaria. The sequence continues at coordinate 431,277 of CAKOAT010100710.1, read as the reverse complement.
AATAGATATTTTAAATTTTTATCATAAAAGTAGATTTCAAAAATTAAAAGGATCAAATAATATTTTTTATTTTGAAAATTTTAATTTTTTTCTTTTAAAAATTTGAAATATTATCTCAGAACCTCTGTTCCACAACTCTAAACAAAAAAAAAAGTTTAAGATTAGTTAAACCAAAGGGTATAAATGTATATTTACTTATATTTAATAAAACATCTAAGTTTAGTTTGATCATTTTTACTTTAAAGTTTATATTTGTGACAAAAAAAATTAAGTTTATCCTAAAAAATTTCTCTTTTTTTTTTGAAAAAACTTCTTTTATTATTATCATGTTGCTTTACTAACGCTTGGGTAACTTCACAATCACATGTCCACCTTCATGTTAGCTACGTTGGTCGATTGGTCGAGTCACGACCAATCACCGATCACATAGTCGACAACGTTTTCGGTTCCTTTGGCTATTAATTTTTTATATACAAAATTACAAATATATATAAAAATATGTAGCTATTTTATTTTAAATATGTTAATTAATTCTGTACCGTTAACTTTATTTTAGATAATAAAGTAACTAAATTACTAAATGTTTTTATGACATGATAAAAAAAATGTAATCAACTTTACATTTTAAAAATATTAAAAAGGCATTTAAAACAATACCACCAACCAATCTAATTACTCTAATTCTTTAATAATTAACAACTGTCTATATTTTTGTTACATAGGAAACTATATATTCATCACAGGTTCATGTTTTTAAAGTCTAATTCTCAAAATTCTTTGATTTTATAGTTATATTTTGTATTTATTAATAATGAATGATGCTCTAAATTTTTCTTACAAATTTGCGGCCCGAAGCGAAGGCTTTTTTTCCCTATGGAGGCACGGCACTGTATGTAAGAGATTAGATTCATCCCTCATGAACTGTATTTTGAATGAATCCGACCTATGAATGTAGCCAAGAAGGCAAGAATATGCTTCAAGTTGTATATGTTATACTTCAGCTCCAGAAATAAACGTTACAGCCCAAAGATTCATAACTATTCTGTGGTTTCGGGTTAGTACTTAGGAGTGTTCGACACCTAGGAAAAAACACAAATGGACCACTAATAAATTGACAATTGGACATTAGTATGTAAGCTTTGGGGTTTTGGAAACTATATGGGTATATAGATTCACTTCTTCTTTTGCTTTGGATTGTACACTTAGCGTTTCCGCCGCATATAGGACGCACGGATCATGTGTCGTTTTCTTCGCTAGGTCGAAGAGAGGACAACGAGGGCTCATGGTCCATTGGCCTCTTCCGTGGCCATTCTCCCTTCAGTCTCAAACGTATCGAAACCGTGAGTCTCTGGATCTACTGTATTCGTTTTTGCAATTAGAATAGAATGCAATAGGGTTCATGAGTTTGAATCAATAATAATAAACCAAACTGTACTTGGTGATTTTTGGAAACAGATGTGTGTATGGAGGAACGTGGAAACTTCTCTAGTAAAAGTGTTATAAGTGTTTTTTGCTCATGACTCTTCGTCATTCTTATATTACGAAACATGGTGATACTCTTTACATGTTCTTTGAAATAAAAACATCATTACAATGCAATGGAACATAGGAGTTGCAGAAAATACTGACAAAGGAGCAACTTGAAAATCTCTTGGTATAGCTTTGGATGAGTCTTGACACTTATTTTTCCCTTTCGTCTTCAGTTACAAGGAAAAGTAAGAAATAAGTTTCTTACTAGCAACGTTCTAGATACATCCTCATGATAAACATGCTTATCTTTTTGTTTCTGTATAAAATATATACACGATGCCGAAGAGTAACGAGATAGGAGAGTAACAATATTTTACGGATGCGTTCCTAATTAATGAACATATTTTTTTCAGAGTTTTTTACACGTTTGAACACATTATCACTTACAAATTACATCTAGAGATACATTACACTTGTCACACACTTTTTGCTTGTCTATTATCACTTATACCCTTTAAACACCATACCTTTCTCTTTACCTTCTCATCTCCTCTCCTAACTAATTAGTTTTTTTCTTCTTTTTCTTAAAATACAGAATCCAAAGTTTTTAATTTTCAATTTTACCATAATTTATTGTGATTCGACCACCACTGCACGAATCCACCGGCGTTTATACATAGATCTATTCTTTTCTTTTGATTACAAGTCAACCCACCAACGTTTGACAGAGAAGAACTCACATGTAGCAGTGCTGGAGATGGAGTAAAAGTAGTAGACAACTACTTTTGACATAGACGAATTTGGATTGTTGTTGTGTGGATGTAATTGGTGTAGAAAAAGGTTGTGTGGATGATTGGTATGGACATGAAAGTTGGAGTCAAATGCATTAATAAGTGTCTCAAGCCCCAAAATTTTACTCCAACGTACACAAATTGGGTATGCTTTTGGAAATCTTGTTGCTTATTCTCTTCCCATCACATAAGTCTCTTGTAAGGTAGCATTCTAAGCAGTGTTTCGTCTCTCTGTGTCATAATGGTTCTTCAGTTTTCTTGTTTTCAAAGTTTATATTATATATTATAGGTATTTCACTGTTTTCTCACCCATCCCTATCCACATATTATTATGTTAATGTTTATATATCCATCCATGTCCACATAAAACATCTTCAATGTTCATGTCCACATCTTTTTTATATCCATGTATTTCTATATAATTATTAAATAAATATATATATATGTATATATGAAAATGGTCTTTAAATATATATAAAAAATATTGTTTATTAAAACATAAAAACCTAATTACAATGCAAGGGGACATAGGAGTTGCAGAAAATACTGACAACGAAGCAACTTGAAAACCTCTTGGTATAGCTTTGGATGAGTCTTGGCACTTATCTTTCCCTTTCGTTCAATAACAAGGACAAGTAAGAAATCAGTTTCTTACTAGCAACATTCTAGATACGCCCTCATGATAAACATGCTTATGTTTTTTTTTGTTTCTGTATAAAAGATATACACGATGCCAGAGAGTAACGAGATAGGAGAGTAACAATATTTTACGGATGCGTTCCTAATTAATGAACATATTATCACTTACCATTTACATCTAGAGACACATTACACTTGCCACACACTTTTTAGTTATCTATTGTCACTTATACCCTTTAAGCACCATACCTTTCTCATTACCTTCTCATCTCCTCTCCTAACTAATTAGTTTTTTTCCCTTTTTTTAAAACAGAGAATCCAAGATCTTTAATTTTCAATTTTACCATAATTTATTCTGATTTGACCACCAATGCACGAATCCACCGGCATTATACATAGATCTATTATTTTCTTTTGATTACAAGTCAATCCACCAACGTTTGACAGAGAAGAATTCACATGTAACAGTGTTGGAGATGGAGTAAAATAGTAGACAACTACTTTTGACATAGACGAATTTGGATTGTTGCTATGTGGATGTGATTGGTGTAGACAACGATAATGTGTATGATTGGTATAGACATGAGAGTTGGAGTCAAGTGCACTAATCAGTGTCTCAAGCCCCAAAATTCTTCAACGTAAACAAACTAGGTATGCTATTGGAAATCTTGTTACTTATTCTCTTCCCATCACATAAGTCTCTTGCAAAGTAGCATTATAAACATCGTTTCGTATCTTTGTGTCATAATGATTCTTTTGTATTCTTGCTTTCAAAGTTTATATTATATAACATAGCTATTTCACGTTTTTTTCACCCATCCTTATCCACATATTTTTATGTTAATGTTTATATATCCATCCGTGTTTACAGAAAACATCTTCACTGTTCATGTGCACATCTTTTTTATATTTATGTATTTCTATATAATTAATAAAATATATAACATATATATATGAAAATGGATCTTAAAATATAAAGAAAAAATTATAATTTTTTATAACACAAGAGATGATTAAGTTTGGTCCCCATTAACTACACACAAACCAACAACACCTTTCTCCTTGATTCAGTTTGCCCAACAAGGGGCATTTTCGTCATAACATCAAAGAGAGAAAAGGAAAAAATGTTTCTTCAGTAAGATATGCCTTCAAATGTCAAAAAGACAAAAATGTCATATCTAGTAACTCACTCTTTTTTTTAATGACATACAAAATGCACAGCTAAACTATCAATGTATGTATAAATGTCTCGTGTCTAGATACATAATCTATGACAAGGTAACACAAAACTCTTGATATTATTTTGAAAAATTTCCCAACTTTTTATTTGTTAAATAATAGTCATTTATTCCGGAAAAGATCCAAGTCTTATAAAAAATCTATTTTAAAAACATACAGATTTTACATTCTCAAATATTGATTAATGATAAAATGTAAATTTCAAAAATAAAAAAATACAATTGTAGGTATTGATATTTGGAATAGTTAGCTACAAAAAATAATGCATTGGTAATTAAAATTTCATACATTTTCTCAATATGTCTTAAAAATCTAAAAATATACATTTTTTTAATAGAGGGAGTGGTTTTTTTTTAAAAAACAAATCACACAATAGCTACCAAACAAATTTCATTAAAGAAATAAAAGACATTTTAACTAATATAAATTTAGAGGGTGCATTAGACTTGGAATTTTAAGATATTTTGGTTATCATGTGTTATTGAACATGAGATTTATGTAAGTTTATTAAAGTCATTTAAAATCTCATGTTATCTACTCAACAATATATAAAACTCATATCAAATTCAGTGTATTTGAAATGAAAACACTTTTTTGAGGGAAAAGTTATGAAAAGGAATTTGGGAGACTTTACATTAGTTTGTAGTTAAAAATAGTGATGAATAAATTTCACATCTACTCTAGCTATTTAGAAAGAGTTGAAAACAAAATAAAATAAAACTTTTTTTAAAAAAACTGTACAAATTTTCAGTGATCATCCCTACTGTCCCTATATCTCTTTCACCAATCTCTTATGGGCCTTTTAAATCTCACATGCCATTAATGGTTTAATGAAAAGATGAAAACTCGATTTTAATTTTATTTAATTTTTTCGAGATTAATTATTTTACAGAAAAAGAAAAATTGAAAATTTCAGATTTTTAAATTTTAAATTTTAATTATGAACGTACAACTGGTTCAACTACATTATACTGATATAGTTTACTTAGTTGTACTTAGTTATACTAAATTTTACTGACATAGTTTTACTTAGTTCTACCCATTTGTTTGTACAAAGTTATATTAGTTTTACTGAGTATTACACTAAAAGAATTCACTAAAATAGGTACGACTTTTGGTGAAAGAATTTCTATGCCAAAATTATTAGCTACATAAATAGTGAAAGATGGTGACAAAATACATAATTTTCTTTTTGTCATTAAATCCTATGGCCAGCTATAGAAATATGTATCTATATAGCTAGAGAGATAAATTATGCTGATGTTCTATAGCTAAATAGTTACGTCTTAGTTAGAGATAAGTTCTTGCCATTATCATTCTATTTATAAGCAATAGATAACTACACAAATTTGTAGCAGTACCATATGTATCACCACTCACTAAACCGTAAACCCTAAATCTTGAAGGTTTAACCCTAAAACTTATATTGTAAGCCTTGAACCTTAAATCTTATACACCATTAACAATAAAATCTAATATTAAACCTTAAACCTCTATATATCTTTTTCCCCTAAATAATAATTTCAATATACATAAATCCTGAACATATCTATTAATAATAGCAATCTAAATTAATGTGAAAGGTTATGTGTTTTCAGTATGTAAGTTTTAAAATTGTTGTGAAAATGGTTAAGTTGTGTCCGTTCATCATAAAAATGTATATTTACATCCAAAAGATGTGATTTTAATACATCTTTAAAATGAAAACAAAATAGTGTTACATTATATTATGTTTATAAAATAAAATTATAAAAATAAATAAAAAACAATATCATTGGTTAGTATTAATTTTTTGATTTAATGTTTAAGATTTTTCCAAAGGGTTTATGATTTACCCAAGGGTTTAGGATTTAGGATTAGGGTTTAGTGTTTTAGTGTTAAAATATTTTTTTAAAGATTTTTTTCCTTTTTTGTAAATATTATTATTTTTTTATTTTTTTGTATTTTTATTTTAAAAACATAATATAACTTAACAAGAGATTTTTTTTAAAAAAAAAATATCAAATATAAAATAACATTATCTTATATTGATTGGTGAATCTAGAGATTCATCGTAAGAAATAAAACCCAAGACTAACTCTTATTTATCTAGTGTATATTTTTTTTTTGGTGGGCTTATTTATCTAGTGTATATAATAACACTAGTTGCGTGTTTGATTCTAGTATCCATCTATAAAATTTAGGTAGGATTTAATTTATCTCATTTTATTTCGTCACTTACCAAAAAAAATAGAAACCAACGCCATATTTATTCTGTGGCCGTGAAATGCAGATTTCAGAGATTGATTATTGAGTTTAAATAAGGAAATGCAGGTGTTATTCTTGATACCAAATACGGCAAGATACACATTAACAGGCCAACAGATGCCGCAACTTAACCTGCATGCCTAACAACGGGACAAATAAAACTAGCACTAAATAAAGAGAGAGTAACATACACCTAAACACATGGTTAAGCTGCCATTAGTAATCAATTTGATAAATGTAGTGATCAATAGATTTAAAAAAGTAACTAGATCATAGCTCAGTAGGTCTTTGTTTTTATGGTATATATAAATATTTTAAAAATTACAATCTTATGATTCCAATTTTACTAAGTAATAGTATACTGTTTAAACATTGTATTTCATCATTGTATTGTGTAACAGGACGTCGATGAAATGTTGTGACCCGTAAATATTTTAGTAATATTTTATAAAGTTTTTTGACTAAATTTGGTGAGTTATATACACTAAACAATTTAGTCAATTTTTTAAGGTCATTTTTAATGAAGAATTGAAAGGCTAGTATATTAATGTTAAAAACTTATAACAATAGTCAATATAAATTATATAAAGAAAATATATATTATTCTTAATTTATTCCAAATACATTTATAACATGAGTACATATATGTATAAATAATTTTCAGAAATAAAGTAATATAAATGATAGAAAATCTAAAAACAATAATAATGGTACTTTGGGCCGCAGTAATTTTTAGTTTAATAAGTAAGCCCATTAGATTTGTAGACTATCATTGTTTCCAATCATCACAATTTTAAATACTTACTATTCATGTTTCCAAACACTTAATTTTTTGTACTTCAGCTTTAATAGTATAGATGTCAGCCTAAGTAGTAATTAGAACTGAGTCCAGAGCCAATCATCATTAATAATTAGAGTGGTTCAACCGATCTCAGAGAAGGATCAATAGAAAATCGAATTCACAAGAAAATCACAATAGCATAAATTTACGCCATTTCGAAATGATGACTCATTTAGAGTCAAACTCAGAATTTTTGGGTAAAGATTGATGGTCCATTTTTAGACTGAATTAATAATGGATCGGGTTGGACTGCATAGATCGTGGGCTATGATACCATGTTAAACTAGATTGACTTCCAATCTAAAATCATTTGGTGATAAGTGAATTGATCTTTCTATATTATATACTACTTAGGATTCTTCTAATTACCGAGGTGAGATCTTTGTCCTCAATATTATAGTCTCTCAACTGTACTTATAATAGATGCACATTATATAACACAAATCTATTATAGTTAAAGGTATCTTGGGATCATAAATGGAAACTGAAACATACACTTATTGGTTTCTCTCCATACAAATTTGGCGGAGGCTTGTATCTTGATATCCACTGTGTCAATATATAGTTTCAGAATTACATATTTTTCCTCGTTGAAACTTTTTTCTCTGAACAATATTGTTTTTTTTTTATTTCCCAACACCAACTGCGCACTTATATTAAACTAGATGTTTTTCTGCACCATGTGCATTGAGAAATTTTCTAAGTTTAAATTATATTTAATAATAAATTTTAATAATATTATAGATTTTATTATTTTCTTACCAATATTTAAATATATATTTGATTTAGTTAAATATTAAATTAATATAAAATAATTATGTTTATTTAAAATTATATTTAAGAGTATATATGTAATCTTAGATAGATTTTTCTATCCATATATATTGCTTAAGTATATTGAGTTAATGTATAAAATTGATAAAAGTCATATAAATTGTATAATTATCAAAAATTTAAACTAAACAATATTTAAATTTTTTGTAGATATATAAGAAACTAAAGATTTTACGATTAAAATTTTATATATTTAAAATATTGTCAGAATTTTTGAAAACTTTAGTAATACAAATTGTATAATATAAAAACTAAAATAGTATAATATTTTGAAATTTATAATGTTATATTTGAATATATTTATTTTAAATATGATATATGAGTTATTACCAGATTTTCAATTTTTATCATAAATAAATATTAACATTAAATGTAAAGTATGCGTTATTGCCATATTTAAAAATTAAAAAAAAATATAAATCAATATTAAATGTAAGTATACATGTCAAGCCATGTTATCAATTTTAGTAGTCATGTCACATTTTTTTTTGAAACTGATTGTAGAGATGACATGTGGATATATAAGAAAATAATGATTTAAACTAAACAACATTTATAAAAATTTTAAATATATAAGAAACTAATGATTTTACGATTAGAAATTTATATTTTTAAATATTTGTAGCAATTATTGAAAACTTTAGTAATATAAATAGTATAATATAAACAATAAAATAGAATAATATTTTGAAATTTGTAATGTTATCTTTGAATATATTTATTTTAAAGATGATGTATGAGTTATTACCATATTTTAAATTTCTTACCATAAATAAATATCAACGTTAGATGTAAAATATGCGTTATTACCATATTTAAAATATTTACCAAAAATATAAATCTACATTAAATGTAATTATCCATATCATATTTTACCATAAGCCATGTCATCCATTTTAGTAGCCATGTCACATTTTTTTGTGAAATTGATTGTAGTGATGACATATGTCAAAATCAATTTGCAAATAATATATAGGGGATTAACAGTCCAATGGTTACAACTGGAGAAAAGCTCTACGGTAAATCAATAAAAGAAAATAACTAAAACATAACAAAATATAGAGATAGCCAGAGAGAGAAGAGACCCGGAAAGAAGATTTACTTGTAATCCTAAAGTCTGCGCTCAAAGGAACACTATGAAGTCATATTCAAAATCGACACTGAAATACCCAACCAGTAAGTTGTGACAGCATTTGAAAACCGTCTCAGAAGATGCCTGGTTCATTGGAGAAAGAGAGGAGTTTGACTTTCCGATAACATTTCTTGATGAAAGAATTAGAACCTAGAACTCTGGTTCTAGAGACTAGTCGGATGGGACAATGAATGTAGATTCTGGATGAACAAAGGTACTCATCTCGGCTGTTCTAGGTCTAGCTGGCTTGAAGTGCAGATGCTGAGATGCAAACCGTAAGGGACATGACTAGGTGAGTCAGAAGTAGCTAGGGGAGATGGGTGCAAGTTGGGGAAGCTAAAGGTAGAGTCAAAAACTATGGTTCTAAAGAGCTTGTCGGAAAAAATGTTAAGATAAATTGACTTCCAGCCTAAAACCAATTGGTGATAATTGGAGTGGTCCATCTATCTTATATATTGATTAGGATCTTTTCCAACAACCGGGGTGGGACATTTGTCCATAATAAAAAAAACATGATATCAGTTCCAAGACAACATGGAACCTCATCGTGACAGTTCTAGATTGATCAGACTTGATGTGTGGCTGTGAGGAAGGCGTTGAAAGATACATAATATCAATTCTCTGAACAATATTGTATTCTACCAGATTCTAATTCGGATAATAAAGCATGGACAACTTGTATACTAAATGGATACGGTATATGCGTGCGTGCCTCTACGTTTAAACATTTAAATTGAAGTTTTCTCTGTACCATTAGTTCTCCAGGCAGAAATTAGGTTAGAAGTTAAGCTACCAACTTCATGTTAATGTGCATGACAAGAAACAAAAGTGTCAATTAATTTAGCTGTAGCATGTAGGTGTCATAATCAAGAATGAAAATCACCAGACAACTAATACCATCGTGAAAGTTTGCGAACTTGATTTTCCCGTGTAGATAACATCTCAATTTCTTTTTTTACTATAAAGAAAAGCATTGTCTATAAAAAGGTATGATGGAGTTATATTATAACTCATTCTCCAATTTCTTAACAGGCCGTGCAATGGAACTCTTAATGATTCCAGGCATGAGTTCGGTCCTCTTTTTCCTTTTAGCTTTTTCCCTTTTCTTTTTCTCCACCGCAAGAACTCGGAGGAACTCCAGCTATGGCCTAGGTTCACTTCCGCCGGGTCCTCCGGCACTCCCACTGGTAGGAAATATATTCCAAATCGGGTTGAATCCTCACCGTTCACTTGCTGTCTTTTCGAAAACGTACGGACCTATAATGAGCTTAAAGCTTGGAAGGTCAACCGCAGTGGTTATATCTTCACCAGAAGCAGCTAAAGAGGCACTTAAAACACACGACCCTGCCTTGTCTGCTCGAACCTTTAACGACCCGGTTCGAGCCTTTGATCACCATACACATTCCGTTGTCTGGATGCCTGCGTCGGATCATTGGAGGTAATATGTAACTCTATCTTTGTTCCTTTTTTTGGGGGATCTAACTAATAACTCTATCTACAAATATCTTGTCTTAAGAAAAAATTCTTTCTTTGTTTAAAATCATTCATAAACCAACAAAAATTAAACCAACGTTTAATTTGGTTGAAATAATTTTCGTATTTATATGAGCGAAATCAAAATTTTAACCTGAAACTATGGACACAAGAAAAAAGATATAAATTTATAATTAAATAGTTAAATAAAAAGTCATGGAATTTTTAAATTGATTTTTTTTTTTTGAATGAATTTTAAATTTATTCAAAAAGCCTTTTTACATCAAGTGTAGAACTGTTTTAAAAACTCAAAATTGAAACCAAAATACAACTTTTCCTTCACATTCTCTTATGCTCTCGTTTGAAACCAATACTGAAGTGCATTCTCCATTCCCTTCCCTCCCTTCATTCTGATCAAACTAAGTTTGTTCCTTATCCCTTTGTCAGTAAACTTCTCAATCATCAAAATAGGCATCAACTTCTCTCCATGTTTTACTCTATTCCTCTCTCTCCATAGAGCATAAATAGCTGCATGGAATGCATATCTTAGACAGTTGAACCTCCTTTTCTCCAAACCATTTCCACTAATTTTTAAACTGATTACTACACGACTCGCTTGAAGTTATATATGTTTGTATGAATCTTCAGGTTTCTGAGGAAGATACTAGCGAAACATATGTTTTCACCAAAAACCCTAGACGGTATTCAATCTATAAGGATGAGAAAGGTGGAGGAACTTGTGAGCTTAGTAAACACATATTGCGAGAGAGGAGAGGCTATTGACATGGCTCGTGCTTACTTCGTCACATCTTTCAATATAATCTCAAATGCTTTGTTTTCTGTTGATTTGGCCACGTTTAACTCTAACTCTTCGTCTTTCAAATTCTATGAGACGGTCGTTCACATTATGGAGATCTCCGGGAAAGCCAACGCAGGAGACTATTTCAGGTTTCTGAGGTTTCTTGATTTACAAGGTATCCGAAAAGAAGCGACGCTATGCATGGAGAAGCTATTTAGGGTTTTCCAAGAATTCATCGACGATCGTGTGGCCAAAAGATTGTCTCAGACAGAGGCTTCGACGACTACTGATATTCTAGATTCCCTTCTTGACATTACACAGCAAAACCAAGAAGAATTCACCATGAAGGATATGAAGCACTTGTTATTCGTAAGTGTCAAACAAGCAAACATTTAATTTACATAACTGCGCTGTTGTATCAATTATCATCAGCTCAGGACCTCTTTCTATGACAGGACATGTTTGTTGCGGGCACGGATACAAACGCTAGTACCATGGAGTGGGTAATGACTGAGTTACTCCGTAACCCGGAGAAGATGGTGAGAGCTCAGAGTGAGATACGGCAAGTGATAGGTGAAGACGGTGTCCTTGGGGAATCTGATATCCCCAAGCTGTCTTACTTGCAAGCAATTGTGAAAGAGACTCTTCGTTTGCATCCTCCACTACCTATAATCCCACGAAAATCTGAATCTGATGTCCAAATCTTAGGTTTCCTCGTTCCAAGGAACACCCAGGTTTTATTTCATCACCTTGGGCGCACGCTAAGTCATGGGTATACGATTGTTTTGGTTAGTTTAATTAAATTCCAATTCTTCGGTTCATGATATCAATTGGCAGTTTGCCCTAGTTTCACTCACATGTACAAAATATAGTGAAAAAAAACTATATATTTATATATATATACCTATCTTAAATAAAAACTCTGTTGAGAAATGATGGTTGGGACATATCCGGAAATGGACCAGACCACATCAGTCTCACTTCAGTCCAAGACCAGGCGACAAGCACCTTATCCTTATCCATACCAGGCGGCCAAGACTTGTCATTATCCTCCCTTGTATTTATCCATATGTTGTAGATATCCTAATCATTATAGGATTAGGATAATCATCCCCTTTATTT
>CAKOAT010100710.1:336557-410918 GCA_932364175.1 Eruca vesicaria subsp. sativa | reverse complement strand
CTTGTCATTATCCTCCCTTGTATTTATCCATATGTTGTAGATATCCTAATCATTATAGGATTAGGATAATCATCCCCTTTATTTGTAGCAATCCTTATCTCCTAAGGAATATGCTTTATTCTCTTGTATGTATATATATATGTGTAACCACGTGATTAATAATACAATGAGAGTTACAACCTTCTTTATTCTTTAACAAACTCATCTTAGTAACTATTAATCTAAATAACATTATGTTCACTTCGGATTGAATTTGGTTTGGAAAAAAATCGTGGAATCAATAGGATCTAATTTATTAAAACAAGATCACCCTTATTATTTACCCTTACAATTCCCTGGAATATTATTTCTACTGTCACTGGACTTACTTTTCAAAAATATTAATTGCCACATTATGGTTACACATATAATAAATTAAACAACTATAATTTTATTTTTAACATTTAATATAGATACATAATAAAAGAATTCTAGCAAATATACTCCCTCCGTTACATATTAAGTGTCGTTGTAGAGAATTTTTTGCGTTATAAAATAAGTGTGTTTTCGGTTTTCAATGCAAAATTTATTAATTTTATTATGTAATTTGTTTTTCTATTGGTTAAAATATGGTTAGGTGTATGGGTAATTGTGTTGTTATATAGGAAATATGTAAAATTAATTGTTTTCTTAATCCGTGTGCACAGCTGTGGAGTGACTTATAATGAAACAGAGGGAGTATTTCAATTTTTATTTCGAAAATAAACCCACCCTTTAAAATGGCGGGTCAAAATCTAGTATTGTATTAATAGGATTTTTGGTTCGGTATTGATTAATAGCTTTTATTTGAATAGAAACATGAGTTGATTACTTGGGCTGTTCTCTAGTTCATATATGTACACAATAAAGTGAAAGAACTATCTACAAACACTCATTCTCTGCGTTTGGATATTAGGTTCTCGTGAACCTTTGGGCGATGGGACAAGACTCAAGCGTGTGGGAGAATCCAATGAAGTTCGAGCCAGAGAGGTTCTTGTCACGAGAAATCGATGTAAGAGGCAAAGATTTTGAGCTGATACCGTTTGGGTCAGGACGAAAAATGTGTCCAGGAATCTCAATGGCATTGACGACAATGCATATGGTGCTTGCCTCTCTTCTCTATTCCTATGATTGGAAACTTCAAAACGGTGTCATCCCTGGAGATATGGACATGAGTGAGCTCTCTGGTCTTACTTTACATAAAGCCAAGCCTCTTTATGGTGTACCTATCAAGAAACCTACAGTATCTGTTTAATATTAAATGTGTTAATCAACACAATAATAACACAAGTGCATCTCTACTAGATGACACATCAGCTTTTTAATACATTATGGAATCACCATATTAATAAATGAAAAAATTATAAAACAATAAAAATATTTGAATCTTACACATCATATTTAATCAAGTTTACACATCAGCATTTATGGTATTGAGACTTGTAGAGATTTTATGCTTTGAGTCTCTGCCTCTTCATCTTGGGGTTACATTTTTCATATTTTCGGTCATTCAAGTTATCATTAACGCGATGAGGCAGTTTGGTAAAGACTTTGTGAACCAATTGTTATGCTCACGGGTTCGACGCCAGGCGGGGAACTATCAGTTCTTGTCACTAAATGCGGTACTAGGTGTTGGGACTTGTTCCCAACCCAGATAAAACCCTCTCAGGTGAAGTGGACCACTGCATGACCGGACCCAGAGGAATGATCCACGTAAGTGGGAAACCTTTGGATTATTAAAAAAAAAAAAAATTATCACGTTGGATTAGTTTCTCTGTTTGATGCCGTGTATGATTGATTATGAAGGCGTATGAAAGTTGAAATTTCAAACATCAAGTCCAGCTCGTCAACTTGTCTATGAGCTTTTATTTCATTTTAGTGTATTTGATCAACAAACGCAAGTTCTACTGTGATTATAAATTCTAGAATTGAACTGCTAATAAAGAAAAAAAAAAGACTTGAATTACTCATATGATCTATCTACAAGGTATAATGGACATTCTGGTAGATATTTTGTATGAAAAAAGCTTGTAGTATTAGTCTGAGGAGATACATTGTTCTTAGAAGCAACAAATTAAACTGTTTTCTTTGCTAGCACTTATTCATTCAATGTTACTGAAGGCAAAATCATCAGACAAGTACATCAACAAAAAGTTCAGTTTTGTTTATTCTGAGTTCTCATAGTATGTGTTATACGTTCAGGAAATAGTGCACAAAGTTTTAATTAGGATTGATCTTATATTCTTGTTCTGACATTCTTCGTTTAGAAATATCTATTTTGATGCTTGACGAATATACAGATCTCATACAAGAAAAAAGAATAAGAATGTTACAGGATTAGATTATTTCGCCACAACTCTTTTACATCAACCTTCTTCGAAGAACCATCTAAAACAATGCATGCTGGATTTTGGTGTTTTAGGTTCTAAAGAAGTAAGTTTCAAGGTGATGTGAGCCAGAGCAATTTTTTCATATGTTAACAACCCGAGAATTACTTTAATTAGATTTCTTAACTGAATTTAATATAAGATAAGAGCATGGAATTATTTGTCTTGATTTGATAAAATAAAAATAAGATAAAAATATTCTCCACATGTTAACACAGGTTCGATCCTAGTAAATTACTGTTTTAATTTAAATTGGTAAGATAAGAAACTACATAAATCACATATTATATATTCATAAATATACAGTATATATATATATATATATATATATATATATATATCCTCAACTATAAATAAAATAACCAGTATAAAATTCACCACTGCATGACTGGTTTAAAAACATCAAATGAGCATAATTTATACATAGAAATTAAAAATCAACTGAAAAGAAGAAGGAAAATATCAACATTTTATAGAGTAGAGGGAACATTCATAGCTCCTGCTAAACATCCATAACTACAAATGACTTGAAATTATAAATATTCACCAAATTAGTAAAAACTCACACCACCAGAAGTTGCAAGACAAGCTCCTTTTTTGTCATCTTTATTTTATTTATTTACACATATATAGATTGATATGTCAAACTCTCTGACATTACCTTTGAATGCATATTCAATATTATTGTTAGACCGTGGAGCCTTAAAACAAGATATGTCTATATTCTCAACACATGAAATTTTATTGCCCGCTCTTACTCATAAATGGGTAAACCACAATAATGCAAATCTACAAAAAGTAAATGCAAACAACTATAAATACACACACAAATCTTTTCGACACTGTTCTAAAAATCTACCTCTAATTATTGGTCACTAGCTACTCAAACCTTCAATGGATTTATAAAATTTTAGAATTCATTGAAAGAAATAGTAATAACTACGAGTAATATTACTTTTATTCAAAATTCAAAATGGAAAAAAAGAGTAGAAAATAGATAGTATAGCAATTTGTCGGTCTAAACATCTTATTATATAAAATTTGTTTCTTCAAAGTTATCAATTAACAAGATTGTGATATATGGCAATTATATATTTATAATTGTGACATGTGTTAAACTATTTCATAATTAATATATATAATAACAAAAAGGAATTTTGCTAAACCATTAACTAGAAATATTATGTAATACTAATTTTCCATTTTTTTAAATCCTAAATAAAGGATATTTACAAAAATATATTTGATAGTAATTTTCCATTTAATATTTTGGTATGTATTAAAATTCTCATGATTTAAGATATATATACTAAGATAATAAAAAATAATTGCGAAGATATTAACTTTAAATTTTTTAAAACTTAAAAGAAAAAAAGAAGCTAAAGGTTTTTAATTGTAGCTTTCCTTTTTACAAATCCTAAACACAAATATTTTAAGTAAAACAAAAAAACTAATTTTGAAAATAATAATTTTAAATATTGTTTAAAAATAAAAATAAATAAAGAGTGTTTAATTGTAATTTTCCTTTTTTAAAAATAGTTTAGTTGATACTAAGATAATGAAAACAAATATTTTATAGTAATTATCATTTTATAAAATCTTGAACATAAGAAAATTATAAAATAGAGTTTAACAGTAGTTTTACTTTTTTCAAATCCTAAACAAAAACAAATTGTAGAATAATTCTTTCAAATATTATTTATGCTCTTTTCTTCTTAAGCTAATGATTATTTTTAATATAAATATACTAAGATAATAAAAACAAAATTTGAAGATATTAATTTTAAAAAATTGTTTAAAAGTAGGAAGAAGTTAGTGTTTAATTGTAATTTTAATTTTCACGAATCCTAAACAAAATAATAAAAATAATAAAAAATTAATTTTAAATATTGTGTAAAAGTAAAGAAAATTAAGGGTGTTTAGTTGTAATTTTCCTTTTAACAAATCCTAAACAAAACAATTTGTGTGAAGTATTATTAATTACCAACTGGCTTTTCTAAAATTATAAAGAAAATATTATTGTAAACAATTATTTGATAGTAATTTTATTTTTAAATTTTTGTATATGTTAAAATAAGCATGATTAACCAAATATATATACTAAGATGATAAAAGCGATTTTACAAACAAAAGTAATTTTAAAAACTAATTAATAGCAATTTTTCTAAAAAATATTCTTTTACAAAATTTAAACAAAAAAGATTTGTAAAATAATTTATTTGATACTAATTTTCCTTTCCTAAAATAATGAAGAAATGGTAATTGAAAAATATTTGATACTAATTATCATTTTCTAAAATCTTGAACAAAAGAAAATTATAAAAGAGTGTTAGTTCCATTTTTTCAAATCTTAAACAAATAATATTTGTAGAATAATTATTTGAAATTTTTTTTATGTTCTTTTATGCTTAAACTGATGATGATTTTTATTATTGTTATATTTTTTTTTGTTGTCGTACGTTAGTTATTGTCATAGTTATACTTAGGTGTTTGTATAGAGTATAGATGTTTTGATATTGTACGTAAATTAAAATGCATATTATATTTTTATGTGTTTATTTTATAGACGCTATAAAATTAGTTATGCTGTTTTTTTTTAATATCAAATTACTTATGTTGTTGTGGTTAAACTAATGTCAATGTCATTTGTTACCTTTATGTACTATTTTATTTATGTCTGATTGTTAAAATATTTAACTAAAAACCTTAACTGTAAGAAAAGTAGTGATATGAATTGTAAAATAGTAGTTAATATAATATTTAATAGTATTGAAATAATATTATGATAGTAATCTAATTTTCGGTAATTTTAAATAGAAGATATTTGTATGATAGTAATCTCTATTTTCTAAAATCTTAAACAAAAATATAAAATAGTATTTGATAGTATTTTTGTTTTTTAAGTTATAAATAAAAGATTTTTAAAATATATTTTTTTCTTTTTCAAAGTCATAAGAAAAAATGAAAAAAAAATAAAAATTATTTAATTGTAATTTAACACATAAATATTTTGATGATAAACATGATACTAAACCAATTTAATTAAATTATAAATAAAATAGTTTATAAAATATAATGTTTTCTTTTTCAAAATCATAAGAAAAAATTATTTCTTAAAAATTATTTAATCATAATTTAAAACATAAATATTTTGATGATAAACATGATACTAAAACAATTTAATTAACAAAAAAATCAAAAATAGGATTTTGTCGTTAGGATTTGTATGTACTTGATCATACAGAAACAAACACATGTTTGGCATATTTATATTTTTGGTCATAAAAATATATTATTATTATTATTGTCAACGTAAATAATTTGTGTGTGTTTAGTCAAAAAGAAATCATGTTTCATTGTCATCTTATTACAGATGTGTTTTAATATATAGTATTTCTAATCTATTTTATTAAACTATTGTTATGAAAATATATCATTAAAATAAATTTAAAAATTATATAATAATAGACAAATTTAATAAAACGGCCTAGTTGTTAATAGAAAATTAAGTAACTGGAAAATAATTATAAATTAAGTACATATAGGAAAAATTACAAATTCAAAAACTGGAGAAAACTAAAGAAATTGTTTGAAATACAATAACTTGAATACTACATACAAAACTCCATAACATCTAAATTTATAATTTAGTGTGTAGAGTTTAATATTTAATAGATGAAACTAAGTTTATAAAATTATATTAAAATTCCAAATGATATATATGATATTAAATATTATATACTTCAAATGAAATTAGAAGAATTTATTAATTATCTGTAAGATCATCTTCTTTCACCTTATTACAATATATAATAAAATAATTTATTTATTATAAGATTTATCATCACAAATTAAGAAGTGACAATTGTATGATATTGTCATTGACTTGATTGATCTTATTTAACTTTCAATTTTTGTATTTCACTCTAATTCTTAATTCAAACTGAATTTGGTTTAAATTTTTAGGTATGAGTATTTTCTCCGGCCTTAGGTACAAAGTTAAAAATAATTCACTTATGTGCCATGATTGTTAAAATACAAATATTTACCAATATTTGTGTGGGTAAACAAATTTTAAATTCTGAAATAAATCTCACAAAACATATACAAAATAATTCTAAAACATAAAATAATTACTATTTTATGTCCTTTGTAAAATCTAAACATCAAATAAAATATGTGCTTATTAAAAGATAAATACTAATCAGAAATTTTAGCGAAAAACAAATTCTTAATTTCTAAATAAATCTCACACACAACATATGCAAAAAAAATCGTAAAACTATAAAATGAATTATTATTTTTATATTTTATAAATACTAAAACATCAAATAAAGTATGTGCAACGCGTGGGATCATATCTAGTTACAAATAATACGAACTTCAAAACGCAGTATCATAAATATATTTTGTCCTTGTTTACTTATTATGGATCAAACACGAATAAAGCTCATGGTATCGTCATTGATCAAGTCATACTTCTTAACGAACGGGTTAGGGATCTTGGACAGTTCTGGATATCGATCCATCGAATTTTCCCAAACATTCTTACCATCAAGATTCTGAAGAACCTACCAAAAACACTTGTTAGACTCAAAAGTCAATCCTCATCATTAGTATCTTGTCACCTTTCTTTAGTCTCTTCTTAGCTTCCATGTTGAAGTTAGGATTTTTCAAGGCTCCTAAGAAAAAATTGTAGTAGAAAAGATTGTCAAACCAATTCTAAGGGGATTTTAAAGCACTGAGAATGCAAGTATACACTTAATCTAAGTGCAATCGAATAAATGATGGTTTTAAACTATAACTAAGAATAAGAAAAGAAATAATTAAAATAACTTCCTTAATTAAAAGAAAGGAGAATTCATGGGAGTAGGGATAAGATCTTGGGTGATCAAACTTCGAACTAAGGATGGCAAATGATCAATTAAACTATCAAACTTAAGTCTAGACACATCTCTAAGCAAGCTCTATATCTAGATGAATGCTCATTTACCAACATAACTCAAACATCACATGTCTTCGGTTGAATGTTATAGTAGTAATCTTTAAGAACGAGTCTATTAGTCATCTTAACACCTTTAACAACAAATGTCTTTGGTAAAGTATGTTAAAAGCTTAGGAGAGTTGGCTCAGGCGTTTCATCAAACACCTTGTGAGGTGGAAAATGCCTAAAGCTCAACCTTTAAGAGGCCAACTCAAAAAATGCATTAAGAATACTCTATTAGCAAGCAATAAGAGAAATCTACACTAAGCATCCTAGTTCTAGTCTAATCACCCTTAATCTCCCTAACCTATGAATTCAAAGGTGGATTACTCACTAATCTTCATGATTCCTCTCAAAACCATATTGGATTCAAGCTTAATCATGTAAAGATGAGTAGATAATGCAATGAAATAAAACTGGATCACAAAAACATTGAAGAATGATTCAAAAGAGATGACCTTTTCCCAGAGGTTTTTGTGTTTTCTCTCCCAGATCAAAAAATAATCTGCTTGGTAGGCTACAAGAAGTACTTAAACTTAGGTTTAGCAAGTGTAAAAACATGAAATAAATGACCAAAAAGCCCCTAGAATAACACAAGTTTTCGTCCAAACAAAACGCGCAGCGACCTGGACACGTCGCTCCAATACTTCACTCTGGAGCTAGAGCGACCTTGGGTCGTCGCTCCAGGGGCTGTTTCGGCTTCCGGATTTGATAAAAAGGCGAGCGACCTAGGTGCCTCGCTCCGGGAGGTCGCTCTGGCTGGGAGCGACCTATGGACATCGCTCCAGGACCTCCTCCTGCAACCGAGTGTCAAAAGGCCGAGCGACCATGATGTCTCGTTCTTGGGGTCGCCCTGGCTTGGGAGCGACGTCATGGGGTCGCTCTGGAACATCACTCCCGCCCTACTCGTCTAATGATCACTTCAAACTCTTCTTTTGGACCTCAAATGCATCCAATCACCTCCAAGAACTCCAATGATACTCCAATACCTGATAAGAACTTATGTATGCAAAATACAACCTAGAAATGACTAAATCCTAGTCTATATGATCAAAATGCATATGGATGAATTGATAAAACAATGGAAAAATGCAAGACATCACATGTAACCAAGAACCTACCATAAACCACCTGACGAGGTGTTACCGAACCTATGAAGCACCATTCTGGATTGCTCGATGTTGAACTCTGTGAGCCCCAAGCTTGTTCCCACTCCTTTGATAATACCTATTCCTCCAAGGTGAATACATAAGTGTTGCAACCCTGTCTTCAGGTCTAGACCTATTCATGAGCTTGATGACTCTCTTTTGTGGTGGTTCTTAGTTAAGTGCACTGACTATCGCGTGGTGGAACAGTTCCTTGACAAACAAGAATCTTGGGAGAAGAACTTGGAGGTTCTTGGTCGGGAGTTGTTCTTGGGTTCACCCCCCTAGGCTGAACCTTTAGGTCCACCAACCAATAGTATTGTGTTAATTCATATTTAATATCTTTTCAAAAAAAAAAACAAAATACTGTCAACTTATATTATATTTTAAAAATGAAAAGATAAATAAATAAAAAATACTAGTAGTTACCAAAAAAATGGTTTTAATATTTTTAACTATGTAGGCAAAACACTATATCCTAAATCTTAAATATTAACCTCTAAATCCTTAGATAAACCCTGAATCATTGGATCCTAAACACTAAATACTAAACCTTAAAAACACTAAACCCTTAATCCTAACCCCTAAACTCTTGGATAAATTCTGAACCCTAATTTTTATAATTTATCCTATAGGTTTAGTGTTTTAGATCTAGTGTTAGTATTTAGGGTTTAGGGTTTTATTGACGACGTTAAAAATATTTTGAATTTTTTTTAGCAACTATTACTATTTTTATTTAGTTTTTCCAAATATTTAGAGGTTATGATTAATAGTTTAGTGTTTTTAATATTTATTGTTTCGTATTTTTTATTTAGGGTATATGATTTAAGAGTTTAACGTTTACTCAAGGGTTTAGGGTTTAGTGTCTTGATGACGGTATTAAAGATTTTTTTTTGTAATTACTACTACTTTTTTTATTTATTTTTACCTTTTTATTTCAAAAATATAATATAAATTAACAATATTTTTTTTCTTTTTTAAAAGATATCAAATATGAAATAACTCAATACTAATAGTTAGTAAACCTAGAGATTCAACCTACCAGGTGAATCCAAAAATAAGTTCTTCATTAGGGCACGAGCAGCTGTTTTTTTAAGATACTTCGTTAGGAGGAAGTCTGGGTGACCATCTTTGGCTATTCACACTTCGAAATTTTCTGGTATAGCGATTAGTGGAAACACGAATCAACATTACAGGAAGAGAAGTAAGTGTCTCCGGAGATTCTCTGAGTATGGGAGTTTATCTGATCGGATATGGGAGTTCGATGGGTGGGATTTGTAAGAAGAAAAGAGTTGTTACTTGTATGACAAGTAAACAGTTCTTCAAAATACTTTTTTGTGAGTGATGATTGATTTCTTGGCATGCAGGCTTTGTTTCCCACTCTTAAACCCTTACCTCAACGAGAACACAAATGTGTCTTCTTACAAGACTGGAGTTAATTTCGCCAGGGCCGGTCCCGAGATTCAGAGGATCTTAGGCAATTTATGAAAGATTTAAATTTTTTTTTTTTATTTGGAGGCTTAAATTTGTTTTCAGGCTATTCTTTATGTAAATTTTTCAAAAAAAATTAAGAATTTAAAACGAATGTTTCGTTAGGCTTAGATCAGGAGCGGCCCTAAACTTCGCCGTCACTGGAAGCAACTATCTTAAACATCACTTTCTTTCTTTCATGGTTTTTCCAAAAACAAAATGTAAATATATTCTTAAGAATCTGTTTTTCTCAGCTTATGTGGATCCTGTATTATTAGTTAAGTGATTTAGTCGTTTATAAACTAAAGAAATATACTAAATATACAGAAAATTTTATATTAAATGACATTATTCACAAATGATAAAATTTATAT
This sequence comes from Eruca vesicaria subsp. sativa, assembly GCA_932364175.1. Taxonomy (NCBI): domain Eukaryota; kingdom Viridiplantae; phylum Streptophyta; class Magnoliopsida; order Brassicales; family Brassicaceae; genus Eruca; species Eruca vesicaria. Next base: position 400,540 of record CAKOAT010100710.1, on the reverse strand, counting down.
TCGTTTATTTTCATAGATTCTACATTCTGATATATTAAGAATAAAAAACTATATAGTATTTATTATTAAAATATTATAACTTTTTTGGCTGTTTATAAGATATTAGATTCTATCTATTTCTCTGAATTCAACTATAATTTTTTTTTATTCTAAATATATTAAATTTTTGATTAATTGTCTTATTTGCATTTCTGCCGGTTGTTATCTTAGAAATATAAGTATATCCTGATTATAAATTACATACTTAAGTAACTAATAAATTTTTGCAAGCTTATGAACACATATCAATATTTACAATATTTAGACTGATTAGAGGGTAAACTGAAATTTATTTTAAAAAAATTTAAAAATAAGGATTCTGATTTGTTTAAGTATTTTGATTATGGTTATATTAAGTTTCCCAAACATAAAAACAGAAAATTAAAAAATCAAAAATGTTATTAAGAAAACATATAATTTTAACTATTAAAATATAATATATTCACTTCGATAAATTATATAATGTTATGATATTTTAAGATAATTGTAGTTATTTGATCAAAAAATGTTTATTATTAAAATTCTTTTTTAGTTTTGTTTTTAATATCTCTTAAAATATGCAGTAAAAATGATATTGTTTTTGAGAAATTACATTATATAAGTAAATGGAATTTATATTTTTGCTGTAATTGTAAGATATTATACTCAAAATATACTAAAATAAAAAATATATATTTCAAGAATACTAATTATAATTTCTTTTTGTCAATTAAACATATATCAGTTTATGTTACTTAATTATTTTATGTAATCATCTAATAAAATAGATATATACAAAAATAAACACTTTGAAAATCTATATATTTATTGTTTAAAATTATTTTTTAAAATAAAAAATATCTATTTTTCTAATATAAAGATTAGTTGTGTGAACTTTTTTTATGGAATCACATTATATACAAATATTGTTCTTCATCTAAGAATATATAGTTATAAAGTATTTTATTACTTCAAATTATATTTTCTGTTATTTAAAATATATTTAAATTAAATATTACTATTTTGTGAACTTTCCATTTTTATGAAACCATATTTATATAAACTTATATATTCGTTTTTAAATAATTTTGTAAACTTTATACATGTTTTCTTTTTATTTTATATTGTTATTTAGAAAAAAATTATAAGGGAATAATAATATTTAAATTTATTTTTAATTTATTAGGGGTATCATAGTAATCAACCAGCGTGAGAGTTAACGTGAGCGCGACACATAAGAAAGTGACTTCTCAAATAATATTATAGAGATATAATTACTAGACTTTAACCCGCGCAACCGTGCGGATGTTTGTTTTCGTTTATAGTTAGTTATATAAATATTTTGTTTTCACTTGTAAAATGGTATATATTATAGTAATCACAAATTTATGATATGTATAGTAAATTTTAGTCAAACACAATAATATTATATAATAAGTGATTTAATCAAATAGATTGTTTCAAATTTTTTATATTATACATGTTTGAATGTTTTTCAAACATGTATTTGTTTCTTATTCTATATTTTATTGTTTGTTAGATTAGTATTTCATTTTTAGATTAAGTAATATAAATAGAGCTTGATTAAATATTAGTACACTTTAATTTGCGAAGATAATATAAACTTCGAAGAAATTTTTGTTAAAAACTAAACTTATACCTTCATAAACTAATATTATAAAAAAAATTATTAAAAATGAACTTTTAAAAAAAAAAAAATTTAAAACAATATAATTTTAAAAATTTACATCAAAATAAATTTATCTAATATATATAGCGTGTAAATTTTGTTAGGGTATATAAATATTCCATATTACTCTGTGATTTTTGTTAAAATATTACGGATGCATTTAACTATTATTGACATATTTCGTTATAAATAATAGAAGATTCCTAAACTTATATCTATTGGCATATTTTGCGTGACTAAGTTGGAAGGTGTGGGATAATTTACCAAAACCAAATTGTTAAGCGTATCTTTGTTATTATAGATATGATTTTTACAAGATATAATAATGATAAGATTATTAGAGAGTTAATGTAACATAACTTTCTAGTAATAATCTATTTTTAAAAAAATCACACATAAAATAAGTCATGTCTTCTGTTTTAATATATAAGACTAGATTTTGACCCGTGCTTGAAAGCGCGGAAAATTTTTATTGTTATAAATTTATATAATTGAATTTTATCTTAATTTCAAAAATGTTTTGATGTAAAATCAGTTCACCAAAAATTGTGGTGATAATTGTTTTTCATTAGTTTTTAGTTTAAGTTTAAGTTTTATTTTTAGATTTTGTTTTAGATTTTGGTTTTTGATTTTTAGTTTTTAAGTTTCTATTTTTGATTTTCAGCTTTTGGTTTGGTTTTTAATTTTTATACCCGCTGAGTTAGTTGGAACTGATATTACCAACAAACAAATCCCAAATAATCAAACATCTAATTTAAAACTGAAATGATGACAAAAAAATTGCAATAGTTTATTTTGTAAATAAACAAAAGCAAAAAATATAACCTGCGCTTTCAGCTTTTAATTTTAGATTTTAATTTTTAGATTTGAATTTTGGTTTTCCTTTACATTTTTTTAAAAAAAAAATCAGTAAATTATTTAAGAAAAATAAAACAATAAATTATTTAAAATTTACCATTAAAATTTATCAAAACAAAGTGATTTTTATTGAAAATAAAAAAATACATTAAGATGTTTTAAAGTACATGATTTAAATAAATGATTAATAATACACAATTTTTTTTAGTTAAAATATTAAATACCTTTTGGGCCTGAAAAGAATAATTGATTTTTTGGAGTTTTCCCTTAATACTAAGTCCAAAAACCAAACCATATAATTTGTTCTAAAAACAAAAGTAAGCCTAAGACTATATCCCATAAATAACCACCGGTTTAATTTAAATAATGTGGTTCAATTAACTATATAGCTTGTATTATTTGTAACACTCTAGAATGGTCCAAATTTAAATGACAACTAGATTTTGACCCGCACAACCGCGCGGGTGTTTGTTTTCGTTTATAGTTATTTATATAAATATTTTTTTCACTTATAAATTGGTATATATTATAGTAATCACATAATGTATTTACGATATGTATAGTAAATGTTTTTCAAACATAATAATATTATATAATAAGTGTTTTAATCAAATAGATTGTTTCAAATTTTCTATATTATACATATTTTTCAAACATGTATTTGTTTCTTCTTCTATATTTTATTTTTTGTTAGATTAGTATTTCATTTTTTAGATAAATTAATATAAATAGAGCTTGATTAAATATTAGTATATTTTAATTTTCAAAGATAATATAAATTTCGAAGCAATTTTTGCTAAAGACTAAACTTATAGCTTCATAAATTAATATTATAAAGAATTTTATTAAAAAGGAATTTTTTAAACAATTTCTTTTTTTTAAACAATATAATTTTAAAAATTTACATCGAAATAAATTTATCTAATATATATAGCGTGTAAATTTTGTTAGGGTATATAAATATTCCATATTACTAATCTGTGATTTTTGTTAATATATTGTGGATGCATTTAACTATTATTGACATATTTCCTTATAAATAATAGAAGATTCCTANTATAGCGTGTAAATTTTGTTAGGGTATATAAATATTCCATATTACTAATCTGTGATTTTTGTTAATATATTGTGGATGCATTTAACTATTATTGACATATTTCCTTATAAATAATAGAAGATTCCTAAACTTATATCTATTGACATATTTTGCGTGACTAAGTTGGAAGGTGTAAGGTAATTTACCAAATCCAAATCGTTAAGCGTATCTTTGTTATTATAGATATGGTTTTTCATAAGATATAATAATGATAAGATTATTAGAGAGTTAATGTAACATAACTTTCTAGTAATAGTCCATTTTTAAAAAAATCACACATGAAGTCAAGTCATGACTTCTGTTTTAATATATAAGACTAGATTTTGACCCGCGCTTGAAAGCGCGGAAATTTTTATATAATTAGTTTAAAGAATATTTTGATATAAAATCAGTTTACCAAAATTTATGGTGATGATTATTTTTCATTAGTTTTTAGTTTCAATTTTTATTTTTAGATTTTGGTTTTTGGTTTTTAGTTTTTAAGTTTCTACTTTTCATTTTCAGTTTTTGGTTTGGGTTAGTTTGAACTAATATTACCAACAAACAAATCTCAAATAATCGAACATCTAATTCAAAACTGAAAAGATGACAACAATTTTTTTAAAAATAAATTGAAATAGTTTATTTTGTAAATAAACAAAGCTAAAAATATAACATGTGTTTTCAGCTTTTGGTTTTGGATTTTAGTTTTTAGATTTGGGTTTGCTTTACATTTTTTACTCAGTAAATTATTTAAGAAAAATAAAACAATAAATTATTTAAAAGTTATCATTGAAATTTATCAAAACAAAGTGATTGTTATTTAAAATAAAAAAATATATTAACATGTTTTAAAGTACATGATTTAAATAAATGATTAATAATAGATAATTTTGTTTTGTTACAAATATTAAATACCTTTTGGGTCTGAAAATAATAATTGATTTTTTTATCTTTTAAGGTGAAAAATTTACTCAATGTTTTTAGAGTTTTTTTCTTAATACTAAGCCCAAAAACCAAACTATATAATTTTTTCAAAAAATAAAAGTAAGCTCAAAACTATATTCCATAAATAACCACTGGTTTAATTTAAGTATAATTACTATATTTCCATATTCCATATTTTGATGATATATATTCTTTTAGAACATTCCATATTTGTAGGAGAAAATATGTGTTTTCGGTATACACATAGATACCTGTCATATTTTGAAGGTAATTTACATTAAAGTCGTCTCTTTACATTAATTGTGTTGGTTTAATTTAAGTAATGCGGTTCAATCAATTATATGACATATTATTTGTAACATCTTAGAAAGAGTCCAAATTTAAATGACAACTTGTATCAGTAGATAAAAAGAATGACTCTATTTTAATAGAGTAGACTAAATTTTGACCCGCGCAACCGCGCGGTGTTTGTTTTCGTTTATAAGTAATTATATAAACATTTTGTTTTCACTTGGTATATATTATAGTAATCACATATTTACGATGTGTATAGTAAATGTTTTTCAAACATAATAATATTATATAATACGTGTTTTAATCAAATCAAATTGTTTCAAATTTCTATATTATACCTGTTTTTCAAACATGTGTTTGTTTTTTCTTCTATATTTTATTGTTTATTAGATTAGTATTCCATTTTTTAATAAAGTAATATAAATAGAGCTTGATTAAATATTAGTATACTTTAATTTGCAAAGATAATATAAACTTCGAAGAAATTTTCGCTAAAAACTAAACTTATAGCTTCATAAATTAATATTATAAAGAATTTAATTAAAAAAAAGATTTTTTTAAACATTTTTTTTAAAAACAATATAATTTTAAAAATTTACATCGAAATAAATTTATCTAATATATAGCGTGTAAATTTTGTTAGGGTGTATAAATATTTCATATTACGAATCCGTGATTTTTGTTAATATATTGTGGCTGCATTTAACTGTTATTGACATATTTCCTTATAAATAATAGTAAAATTTATATCTATTGACATATTTTGCGTGATTAAATTGCAAGGTGTGGGGTAACTTAACCAAACCAAATTGTTAAGCATATCTTTGTTATTATAGATATAAATTTTTCATAAGATATAATAATAATAAGATTATTAGAGAGTTAATGTAACATGACTTTCTAGCAATAGTCCATTTTTTAAAAAAATCACACATGAAATCAAGTCATGACTTCTGTTTTAATATATAAGATTTATATTAGTAGATAAAAAGAATGACTCTATTTTAATAGAGTAGATATATTTGGATATATGCTTCTAACATATATTTGCTTCCTAATTTTATAATTAAATCTCACTTCTAAAATAGTATTTGGCAGTTCGATTACAGATGGCCTTAGAAGCCGTGATCATATAGTAATTATTAGAGACTAAGTCTCTAGTCTCTAATAGTAATAACAAAGACAGCAACGTGAAGCACTTAAGCCACGAACAAACGATAAGAGAAGACAACTGTCTAGATAAGAACACCACAGAAAATTAGCTTCCTCCTCCACGGTCCCTACGCTCTCCACGACAGCATTTATTACCACTACCTCTACCAAAAGGAGAAGAGGACATCTCTTAGACTTTTTATAAGGTTTGACAAGGCCATCTCTCAGAAATCTTTTTTTCCAGAAACTGCCAAAGGATCTTCAGCAGGAATTGATTCATCCTCTTCTGAATCATCAACATAGAAACACATCTTATCAACATAGATTCTAAAGCAGCAAAAGAATTATACTTCCAAAGGTATCCACTAATTTCTTCATCATCAAGTAGGTACGTCTTTTAAAGAAGAGGCAGCGTCGGTCTTGTTGACTCCATGGAGTAATTTGCTGGGGAGGATAACCTCAGAAATGTGTGAAATTTTTAACTCTGGAAACAGTGATGATGGTACATACTAATACTTGATTATAATTGTTATTATGCTAATAATTTGATTATAATTAATTGGTAACTGAATCCATGATTTAAGTATCTTCAGAAAATAGGTAAGTGTAGGTCTGATGGCTTTTTTTTTTTTGCTAAATGTAGGTCTGATGCCTGTATCATCCATTGTCCGACTCTAAAATTTGTGGCATGACGTCATCCAAAAGCAGCAGGGTCTTGTCTCCACGCGTGCCACGGCAGATTTCGACGTGTCATTCAAGGGTATTCTAGTAAAAACGAGGACCAAACATGCCAAGTAGTAACGTTTCGTTTATGCATTAATACACTCGTAATAACCTTTATAATCCCTCGCCTCCTCCATGCGGCGTTTTCTGTTTGTCGTTTCCTGCTTTGGGTTATACGCTTTGGTGGCCGCTACATACGCATGGCTAGCGTTTCCGCCGCATATAGGACGCACGGATCATGTGTCGTCTTCTTCGCTAGGTTGCAGAGAGGACAACGAGGGTTCATGGTCCATTGGCGTATACTATGGTGACTCTCCCTTCACTCTCAAACCTATCGAAACCGTGAGTCTCCGGATCTACTCATGTTTATTATCACTAGATTTCGTGCAGTTTGATTAGAATGCAAATCGTTTGCTAATTAGGGTTCATGAGTTTTGAATCAACAATATATATTATTAACCACATTGTGTTTTGGTGATTTTGGAAACAGATGAATGTATGGAGGAACGAGAGTGCAGCATGGCCTGTGGCTAATCCTGTTTTAACATGTGCCTCCTTGACCAACTCTGGTTTTCCCAGCAACTTTGTAGTTGATCCGTTTCTCTATGTTCAGGTATACACAATCTAGTCCTTTTTATAGATATTGCACTATCTTTAATTGGCTTATTTTTCTCATGACCGGGCATGATATTTTTGAGTTTTAAAACAGTTATTGTATGATTAATACATATATCTTTTAATCAATTATTAGCCAAGCGAATGTTTTATCTCATTATGGCCAAGACTGGCCTTGATCTCTGTGTTATTAAACATGGATACAATCTCTATTTGAAGTGTTTTGAGTCTCTGATTTTGCATTTTTGATCAACCTTGTCATTCTTATTTTTATGAAACAGGGTGATACTCTTTACATGTTCTTTGAAAATAAAAACCCCATTACAATGCAAGGGGACATAGGAGTTGCAGAAAGTACTGACAAAGGAGCAACTTGGAAACCTCTTGGTATAGCTTTGGATGAGCCTTGGCACTTATCTTTCCCATTCGTCTTCAATTACAATGGACAAGTACGTAAGAGATCAAAGTTCCATGATACACACACACTGATGATAAACATACTTATATTTTTGTTTTATATTTCTTAAAGATATACATGATGCCAGAGAGTAACGAGTTAGGACAGCTTCGTCTCTACCGTGCTGTTAACTTCCCTTTAATTTGGAACCTGGAGAAAGTCATCTTGCAAAAGCCCCTTGTTGATACCACCATAATCCATCACCAAGGAAGCTACTGGCTATTTGGATCAGATCATACTAGCATCTTTGGGACCAAGAAGAATGGACATTTACAAATTTGGTACAGTACCACTCCTCTTGGCCCATGGAAACCACACAAGAAGAATCCTGTCCACAACGGGGCAAGAAACGGAGGCAGAGCATTTTCATATAACGGTAATCTCTACCGTGTTGGTCAAGCTTCCGGTGATAGTTATGAGAAAAAGATACGCATATTCAAGATAGATGTTCTTTCTAAGGAAGAGTATAGAGAAGTCCAAGTCCCCTTCGATTTAGAAACGTCCCATAAAGGTCAAAATTCTTGGAACGGAGTTAGGCAGCATCATTTAGATGTAATACAGCTAAGCTCTGGTGAATACATTGGTCTTGTTGATGGTGATCGTGTAACATCAGGTGATTTGTTTCTTAGGGTTTCTCTCGGATATGCCTCTCTTGTATCTGCTATTACAGTTGTTGTGTTGCTAGGGTTTTTGCTTGGGATCTTGAACTGCATTGTTCCATCAACCTGGTGTGTTAACTACTACGCTGGAAAAAGAACCGATGCGGTCTTGAATCTGAAGACCACAAGTTTCGTGTCTGAACAGTTAAGACGGATGTGTTCTAGGTTAAACCGAGTACCGCCTTTTCTGAGAGGGCTCGTGAAACCTAATTCCAAGTTTGGAAGATTAGCACTCGTTTTGATATTACTTGTAGGAGCTTTGCTTACATGTGTTGGCATCAGATACATACACGGTGGAAGCGGAGTTGTAATGGCTTATCCTTTCAAAGATCATGTATCTCAGTTCACGTTAGCTACTATGACGTACGACGCACGTCTCTGGAACCTTAAAATGTACGTGAAGCATTACTCTCGATGCCCTTCAGTGAAAGAGATTCTTGTCATATGGAACAAAGGACCACCTCCTGAACTCAACGAACTAGACTCGGCCGTGCCGGTCAGAATCCGAGTCGAGAAGAAGAACTCTCTAAACAACAGGTTCAATATCGACCCGTTGATTAAAACACGAGCCGTTCTTGAGCTTGACGACGATATAATGATGTCTTGTGACACCATCGAGAAAGGGTTTAGGGTTTGGAGGGAACATCCTGAGAGACTTGTCGGATACTACCCGCGTTTTGTTGATGAAACAATGAGTTATAGTGCTGAGAAGTTTGCGAGGAGTCATAAGGGATACAATATGATTCTCACGGGAGCAGCGTTTATGGACGTTGGTTTCGCGTTTGGTTTGTATCAGTCGGAGAAGGCGAGACTTGGTCGAGAGTTTGTGGACGAGCAGTTTAACTGTGAAGATGTTTTGTTGAATTTTTTGTATGCTAATGTGAGTGGTTTGGGAAAGGCTGTGGAGTATGTGAGACCGTCTTTGGCTATTGACACTTCGAAATTTTCTGGTGTAGCGATTAGTGGAAACACGAATCAGCATTACATGAAGAGGAGTAAGTGTCTCCGGAGATTCTCTGACTTGTATGGGAGTTTGTCTGATCGGAGATGGGAGTTTGGTGGAAGAAAAGATGGGTGGGATTTGTAGGGAAAAAAAAAGAGTTGTTATTATTACAAGGTCTCAAGTTAGAAGTTTTTCAAATATAAAGTTATAGCCCGAAATATTATTTCGACCGAGCCACCACCGGTCAGTCATTGCTCCAAACAGTCGGCTTATGATCGATTACTTGGCACGCAGGCTTAGATTCTTTACTTCTTTGCAGCACTAAACATGTTCTGGCAACAAACACTACTCTCTCAACTTTTAGTTCTCTTGGTTCAATTCTTATCTACTTTATCCGTAAATATAAATATATTCTTAAGAATGTGTCTGTTCTATAATTTTATTTTTAAAATATTATTTTACTTGCATATATTAAAAGAGAAAATGAGTAGAATAGACCTAAAAAGTTTTTATCACAAATATAGACCTTAACAATTAAAATGACCAAAATAGTAATTAAATATTTTATTAAATATATATTTATACCTTTTGGGTTAACTAATTCTAGATTTTTTTGTTTAGAGTTGAGAAGTGGGGTTTTGGGGATAGGGTTTCGAATTTAAAAAATTAAGAAAACTTAAAATTTTCAAAATAAAAAATGTTATTTTGGTCATTTTAATTTTTGAAGTCTATTTTTGTGATAAAAACTTAAAAGAGGATTATTTTAGAGAACTACCCTATATTAAATTTATATTTAAATACATATGGTTTAGTTAAAGTTTTAGTATATAGTAATAAAATATGGAATTTATAACGTGTCGCTTTAGCAAATTCATCTAACTTTTTGATTAAATTTAAGTAACATCATAGGAAAAGAATATTAGATTCGGATTGGGTCAAAAGAAATTTAATTGAAAATAATTAAAAAGTAAAGATTGTGCCCTACAGTTCGGATTGACATGATGAATATTTTCAATTTACTCATCTTTAAGGGTCTGACTGGTTCTCCTGCCATCACCCGCAAACGCAGCTTTTGCGGTTGATAGCGGTTGTTGGCATTTTGCAACAATCACAGAAAATGCTATAAACCGCTTCAAATCGCTCTGAATCTCTAAAATTCAAAAGCTGGTTCCAGTTAGCGCTTGCGGTTGTAGACGATTGCGGGAGGATGAAAAATATTTTTTTTTCCAAAAAACTATATAAATATAGAAAAGAAAATATTTAATTAAAATAATTGAAATACTGAAATATTTATATTATAAAATTTCCAAAAAAAAAATATTTTCTTTAACTTTTAAAAATTTAATAGTAAATTTTTTTCCATAAAAATTTTATATTTATCATGAAAATATGAATTTAATATTTTGATAATTATATAAAATATAAATATTGTTAATTTATTATGTTGTATCTGATGATAAACCAGTCATAAGTATCCCGCAAACGCAACAATTTTTAACCTTGAACCAGTCATACAAATCTCTTACTAACGCTTAAAACTCAATCTCCCACATCTACAAACGTCCACAACCACAACCGCAATCGTTGCGTTGTAATCAGTCAGCCTTTAACCGGTATTAATGACAACTGACAAGGCAATTTTTTAAAATACTTTTATCACTAAAACCCAGTTTTATCATGTATTAAACTATGACAAAATTTGCTTACCAAATAAATAAATAAGAAACTGTGGTACGTATCAAGAAATTTATATCGTTGCTCAAGGAGGGAGGGACTAAAGCAAGAATGGCATTAAAAGATTTTCCTTATATGTAAATGCTTATAGATGGACCCGTAACGTCACAGCTATATAAATTGCAACGTTAACTAGTACTTAGAGAAGATTTTATTTCAAAAAAAAAATTAGAGACGATTTCATACCAAAGTAGCCAGTTAACCAAAATTATAATTAAGCTACTAGTAACATTTAATAAATGGACCCATAACTCTATATAATCAATTTTTAATCCACTTGTATTCAACTTAGATGGCCAGTACAATCATATGAGAATTTAGTAAATTATTTTCAGAAATCACGAATCTATTATTTGTAAAGCGATTTAAAATTGCAAGACCTATTATTAGTAATATGTAATATACAGTATAACCTCTTTAAATTAATAATCTATAAATTAATATCTCTATAAATTAATATAATTTCATAGCCCCAAATTGAATTTTGGTTCAACTAATATCTCGATAAATTAATAATTTCTATAAATTAATAAAATTTGTAGTTTTGGTGTAGTCCCAACATTATTAATTTATAGAGGTTTCACTGTATATTGTATTTGTTAAACATTTTTTTATCAAAAAGTAATAATGTAACATTCTCTTCTAAATTCATTTTTAGTATAAGAGCAACCATACGATTGTCTCCCATCTTTCTCTTAATCTTGTAGACTCATAGGACCACAATTGTCTATTGTCATGTCCAGTCTTTGAAGTTTGAACAACAACAAAAATGTAAAGGCTCCCCTTTCTAACAATAAGACTGAATGCATTCAAAGGTAATGTCAGAGAGTTTCACATATCAATCTATATATGTGTAAATAAATATACAAGACAATGAACACATGAAATTTATTGCTCGCTCTTACTCATAAATGGGTAAACCACAACAATGCAAATCTGTCAAAAAGTAAATGCAAACAACTATAAATATACAAATCTTTTCGACACTGTTCAAAAAATCTACCTCTACACCAATTATTGGTCACTAGCTAGTCAAATTTCCAATGAATTCATCAAAATCAAATAAAAATAATCAGAAGACATAATAATAACTGCGAGTATACTTGTCAAATATTACTTTTATTTTAAATTCAAAATGGGGGAAAAGAGTAGAAAAATAGTCGACTAGAGCAACTTGTCGGTCTAAACATTACAAATAATACAAACTTCAAAATGCAATATCATAGAATATAATATTGGAAAATATATATTTTCTCCTTGCTTACTTGTTATGGATCAAACACGAATAAAGCTCATGGTATCGTCATTGATCCAATCATACTTCTCAACGAACGGGTTAGGGATCTTGGAAAGTTCTGGATATCGATCCATCGAATCTTCCCAAACATTCTTATTATCAAGATTTTTAAGAACCTCCCAAACACAGTTGTTACACTCGAATCCAGCTCCCATACTCATCATTATTATCTTGTCACCTTTCTTTAACCTCTTCTTAGCCTCCATGTAACCAAGAACATACCATAAACCACCAGACGAGGTATTACCGAACCTATGAAGCGCCATTCTCGATGGCTCTATGTCGAACTCCGTGAGACCTAAGCTTGTTCCCACCCCTTCGATAATAGCTCTTCCTCCAGGGTGTATACAGAAATGTTGCAACCCTGTCTTCAGGTCTAGACCTATCCCCGAGGTTGTAGACTCTCGTTTTGTGGTGGTTCTTCGTTTAAGTGCACGTACAATCGCGTACCGGATCAGTTCCTTGACGGGCAAGACTCTTGGCAGGAGAACTTGGAGGTTCTTGGTTAGGGCACGAGCAGCTGCTTTTTTAAGATACTTGGTTAGGAGGAAGCCTGGGTGACCATCTTTGTCCTCCATCTGCATGCAGCACGAGTAAGCCTCGTCTTCAGCTCCCACGTGTGCACGTGCCACAGTCACTAGCTTCATCATAGCCCTATTCTTGAACCTAGCTGCGTTGGTTAACAGCACAGAGCTTCCTCCAGCTCGGAATAAACAGTTTGATAACATCATCGACCTATCTTTACCGCAATACCAGTGAGGACCCATCGTCTCGGTGCTAACCACTAACGCAAACGCGTTTTCCCGCGTTTCGAAGATGCGTTGCACTATATCTATCGATATAACGCTCGCGCTACACCCTAGCCCGGAGAGGTTAAAGGACTTGATGTCTTCTCTCATCTTGTATCTATTGATGACACGTGAGGTCAGAGAAGGAGATGGAGCGAAGAGAGAGACGTTGACGACGAGAATGTCGATGTCTGAAGGAGAGACAAAGCCTTTTGTCTTGTGGAAAAGTTTATCTAGGGTTTCGAACATGATCTCGTCCATCTCGGAGTAAGCGTCAAGGAGTGTTGGTGAGGCTTCTCTACCTTGGAGGACGTTTATTGGGCCGTAGGTTTCTTCTCCGATCCCTGAGCTAGCCATTGTACGGAGAAGGAACCTGTACTCTTCGAGGCCCAAGTGCTTGTTTCGTTCAACGACCTTGGCACATGTCTCGGTGTCGAGTTTTCTCTCGTCTTTGCCCTTGAAGCACTCGTAGTGAAGCATGTAACAGTTTCTTTGGTTTCTTTTGTTGAGAAACTTGATGATGTAGAAGACGAAGAGAGTGGAGAGAAGGAGTAGAGAAGGGATTGAGAAGAGCTCCATGGAAGAGAGGAAGAGAGAGACAGAGAGTAGTGTGTGTGTAGTGTTTTTTCTTCTTCTTTGGTTTTCAAGTTGTGTCAAAGTTCGCAGGAAGTGTACGGATTTTATAGAGTTGATTGACATAGTGAGCTTTTGTCTTAAATCACCTTGGTCATGGAACTATAACTCCTCCACCAACTACTTTCTTATTTAATGATTAGTTAAAATAAAATTAAGTTTCAAGGATTTATCTTTTAGATATTTTTATGGTAGATGAGTTTCAATGATTTATTTATTTTTGGTTTTCATGAAACATAAATATAAGTTACTACTTTCTAATAAAAATACATTCTTCTAAGAACAAAAAATCTGCAGTTTATATACCAAAATAAGTTATTATAATAAGTTCATTGCGTGTGTGTGCGTTCAAGGCATCTATTTCACACATATGTAATATCTTCTTAACATCTGTTAAATTCGGGTTTACTATAGACTTCCAACTTAAAACCAATTGGTGATAAGTGGATTATCTCTAACCCTTTATATATTACTTAAGGTCACTTTGATTTCCCGATGTAGGATATATTATCCCTAATAGCCCTCCTCGAGATGATGACTCTTATCGACCAGAAATCTCGAAATTTTAAGACATTTATACTCGGTCGAACGAGTCAAATACGGCAATTATACCTAGTCGGAAGGTTAAACACGACCTATATACCCGGTCGGAAAGGTAATTAATCAACTAGGAGTTTAGGGCTTTTTTTAGGATTTGGACTTTGATACCATATTAAATTCAGATTTGTTATAGATTCCCAACTTAAAACCAACATCCAAAGGAGGGATATCATTTAAAAATAAATATTTATTGTTTCACCATTCAAAACATTAACAATGATCAACAATACTAATGGAAGCACAATAAACGAATTTGAACCGGTCTCCCAATCTCATTGTTGGTTGATGGTATATAAGCAACTAAGCATAAACAATCATTGTGAAAATGATGACATGCGTATCATCAAACATTCGAATGTGATGTTTGTGTCGTCTTAACCACTACCATAAGTTAATTTGGCGACGATGATATATAATAACTCCCGTCTGGTCATCTATTTAAATTAAAAATATAAGAGAACTCATAATCGTTGCGACAACCCAACCAACATAATAACTATGTTTGGTGACAAAAAATTAAAAGTCACATATGTACTACGTTGGGTTGGAGACTGAAATTCAACAAAGAATTAAATAATTACTCGAGGTTTTAGAAGTTGAAACATTAAATCTCCATGCTTAATTGTCTAGTGATAAATGGGTAAAAAAGCAAGTAGGTACATGGTAGAAAGCATTCATCCGTCAGCGAGTCCAGTGAGTCCCATACCACATGCATGTCCACGATGATCTGATGCTTTGATTTTTGAATGGTCATTATTGTATGTTCCATATATCAGCCTTTACGTAGTGAAGCTGTTCTCTCAAACTTGGATACTATACAATAGACAGACTAGACTATATACCCAACCTTATTAATCCTATCAATCAAATTAGGTATATCCACGAATTTATTTCGATTACTTGTGATGATGTATACTAACTACCGAGTAGTATGCCTCATTACCCTTTTATAGATTAGTCTTCAACTCTAGATTGTGACGAGTTTTGTCATCCATATATCATAATATTTGTGATGTAAATCTGTGACAAAAAAAATTGCAAAATAGGGTCCAAGCCCTTGTGTTGAAACTACGTACGTAACCAAAGACTATACAAACGTGCCGAAAAAAAAAACAAATTGAAAAGGAGTATACAACGTGTTGAAACAAACAAACAAAGACTCTTGTCATATTCTATGCGATGTTGCCGCAAATTGACACATCTCACATAAATACGATATTTAATGCATCGATCACTCCTTGCGTCCAAGTTCCAACCATCTTTTACTTTTTTTACTTTCTTGAAATCGATTGATAACCACTAGCGTTTGAATAAGAAGTGGGTTTTGGGTTAATGTTCACAGGATGTTGGATGACCCCATTTTCTGGCACACGACAACGTGATCACGTGACACAGGGCCTTGTCGTGGTCCGTGTCCACAACCCCACACATTCCAAGTAGTTAATGTGTTCACACTAAACTATATAGTAAAACCAACCGTGAAAACATTTAAAAAAAATCCAAATATCCACACAAAAAGGGTGTTGAATCAAACATATACTTATGCTTTGAATCCTATCAACCAACCAAACACAAGAATCAGATAATCTAAACTTTCTCAATGAAGCTACACATGATCGCATTGCTATACAAGAAGTTAGTTCCCGAGATGTGCCACCCACATTCCAAAACACTGGCGGGTTTCTTATTGATCCTCTTTGCTGTTGCTATGCTTTTACTCTGTCAAAAAACCTACACACAAGTCGTTGATTTAGAGTCAATCTAGTGAGACGTGTAGAACACTCTCATTCAGCTGTGAAGTAGCTGTCGTAGATAGAGAGTTTATCAAACGCCTCGAAGTTGGCTTTCAACCCAACAAATTGGCTCCCGGTCTGAGCACAACAACCCGCATCAGGCCATCGACATGTTCCTTCTCTTGCACGCAACGGACACAACATTGCTTCACAAACTTTTTCTTCACTTGCTGATGAGATGGAGTCTGAGACATCAGTTTGTTTTTGGGGAATTGAATGAGAACATCTCTGTGGCCCGTCTTCTACTTCAACTGTGCAATCTCCGTTCCTTGTGAAGTTCACCTTGCAGCCAAGTGATTGCACGGCTCTCGATATGACACCGCGCTCTCTGATAGCTCTCTTTGCTGATTCTTTAGCTGCACGACTTATATTTCTTTCTTTCCGCAACTCCTCGTTCAGTGACTCCACTGTAGAGGATAAAGCATCTACCTTTCTTTCTGCTTCTTCTTTCCCCTGTTCCAATTTTTCCAACACAAGAAGCAATCGAAACCCAAGTAAGTTAGCTGACCATACAGGCGGATATAAACTTTGTAGCAAGCAAGGCGAATGCGTTACCTTTTTCATCTCTAAATGCTTAACAGTCATGGCTCTACATTGGACCTCGGTTTCTGCAGCATCCGGTTCCACAGGGCACGCCCACCGAAGATGGAACTGAGGCCAGAGAGTTGGGGCTAGAGCTGCAGCAGGAGGTAACAATGGGCCATTATATCTTGAAGGATCATAAAGTGGGTTGCGATGTGCATGGGAAGTTCCACCCAAGGAACGCAAATCAGTCAAGTAAGCCCATAGGCATCCACTAGCATCAGAAATCCCACATTCCTGCCTCTCCTTTTCACTGTTAATCATCAAGAAATAGCCAAAATATATACCAAACTAGTCATATACTGTTCAACCACAGAATTTTCATATGATGAACTTCTAACTTTACAATTAAACTACCAAGAAAATCTCGAATAGGTTACCTATTGCACAAGAAGTTCCCAAAACGACATGAAAGCAAGCAGTCCGTGAAATCTACCAGGAAAGTCTGAAAAAAAATATTGAAAGGGCAGAGAATAGCGTTAGCAGAAAAGTTCACCATGAAACTTTCAGACATCTTTAAGTAGTCTGTCTACATACCGGAGAAAACTCGAAAGCACAAGGATACATCCGCATTAGCTGTGAAACGCAATCAACCCACTGCAGGCATACTCAACTAATGTTAGTAGATCTGCGACACCAAAAAAGAATATATAAATGCAAGCAAGAGCTGCATACCTGTAAAAATATAGGAGAATAATTGTTCAGACCATGTGAAGAGCCAGGCGATTGAGTAGCTGCTGATCCTGAAGTTTGCCGCACTGGAGATGAAGGGAAACTACTAGCAGAAGAAGACTGAATTGGCAATTCAAAACTACCAGATCCAGAAACGTTAGGCATTCCTATACGATCTGAAAATGGATGACCGAATGCTAACCAATCCTTTTCGATGAGAGCCTGATTGTGAAGTCAGAACAGTAGATAAGACTACGTAAGACAATGGTGAAGCAAACAAAAATCTAAGAAAGACAGCCTATGAGCAACACCGACAATATCAAGTTAAAATCCTAAACTTGAAATTTATAAGAATTCGAAAATTCTGTCACAAGTAGAACATTAACCCAGAAAACCCAAATTATAGGAATAATGTATACCTGAAACCCAGCAAATGTTCTGTAATATGGATCAAGCAATAAACATGCAAGAGAAACCAGCTGAGTTGTTCTGTCCCATCCATCACTGCACAAAGACATTACAATTCACAACTCGGGAAATAAGAATTAACAGATCATAATTGATTTGTCTGCTTAAGACAGATGCATCTTTGTCTCAACAAATATAAACATTGATATAGCCTAGTAAAACAGATCAGTGGCCTTAAATTAGCTAACCTGCAGTGCACAAGAACTGATGCTGACTCCATAGCAACACGTGCAGCAATCCAAGCCACACCAGCTAAGATGCTCTGGATGTGGCTCAACCAACCACTTTCTCCAAGCAAGGATACTGAAGCTGACATACTACTAAGATTACCTCCACCCCAAGTCCAGCCACCATGTCTCTATAAATTTCAAACAAAATAGTTATCTCCACCTTTAGCAACAGAAGAAGAATTATGGTTCCAAACATTCATTTGAACGTTGATGTACGATCATGTTAACATGCTTTAAGGTTAATACAAGAGAAGCATATTCGATTTGTTACGGAAAAACAACAACTTTATCTGCTTATGTATACTTTTGACAACTACAGATACATAATGATTTCCTTGAAGTTACTACTTACCAAGAATGATGACGTCCCATCGGATGATGTTGTACCGTGCATATCTAAATAATCCCTAAGGCGGGAAAAGCTCTCTCGCATTGCATGTATGTTGTCTATCCCAAAGAACACAATCTGAAGAGAAACAGTGTCAGTAAGAACAAGCAGTTCAAGACGACAAAAATATTGAGCTTCATGTACGGACTTCAGATTGCAAATAATTTGAAGATGATTCTGAGCCCCCTCCCATTGCTCCATTTGCTAATGCATTTTTCCTAGGTCTTGCATCTGCGATGTAAAGCTTCCTACAACATAAAAAAACACGAGAGTAAGTGCATTTTATTATAACAAAACAGCAGCATTCAACCATATTGAAGATATTAACCAACAGAATAGTCTACCTAAATAGACCGTTCTATATATTTCAGAAATAATCCCACGATCAATTGGGCCAACAATGAGTGGTTATTTCCAAGTTATATGCATATGCAATTTATATTTTTACTAGCACTCTTTTTTAGCAAACACAAAACCATACAAGAAATGCAAGCACAAGGAAGTGTCATGGGACTTAAGATGATATAAAGGTGATCAATAGTAAATCCAAATGTTAACTTTAACCAAATGAGAACAAAGATAGGAAGCTTACCGTGGTGCTCCCTTGTGACCAGATAACTGAGTGCAGAATGAAGCAACAAGTTTCTCATCAAAGTTACTGTAGAAAATTGGCAAAATATATCAAACCTTCAGAATCCATCGCTATAAATACTTTGATATCCAAAATAAGAAACTGAATTATCATGACAATTATGTCCATGAAACTGAAACTTCTATGTACCTCCTCATGTTCATCATCAGACCAACTAAAGGTTGTGAAGAGCGAGCAATCACAGCTCCACTTCCTGCAATTAAGATCAAAAAGAAACATGTGTAAATGCGGAGGCTACACCAACGAAATTCAAATGGAAGCACCAGAAGAGGTGCATTTCTACCCGGATGGCACCACGAGATCACGGGCAAGCGACATTTTGCCCGGAAGGTAGACGCTAGGGTCAGCTCTTCATCACTGACATAAAACATGCGGTAAGTTTAGTTCAAGATTATACTTTCCAGGAAGATAGTTTAAACCAATAACAACAGCGGCATGCCAAGTTTCTGTGCCGTTCTAAAATACGAACACAGAAGCTCTAAAGTCTGGCAGAGACCAAATTAAACTCTTCTCATTCGTGTTCAAGGAATCAATGTCCTACCTAATAGATTTAGGAACCATCAAAGCAAACGGATAAGTCGGACACAAGTTATAATTGGAGTTCAAGTCAGTTATCCGCCAAAAGTCATTGGAAACTGAGAATGAACCATCTTCAATCATATTCATTGACGCTCGCGATGAACCTTTTCCGAGAAGTCGAAAATATTCATTAAGCAATCTTTCCTTTGGGTTTGTGTTACCAAAATTGGAAGGCCCGCATGTAAAAGCATAAAGATCCCATACTCTCTCTGTATTGCTACATCTCAACAGTGCATCAACTAGAGAACGTCTCTGCAACATAATACGATAGAATCAAATAGGACAGTATAAGCTTCGAAAGGAAATGTGCAGCAATATACAGAAAAAGAGAGAGTAAAAGTTTCACCTGCTTGGTTCCAGGGGGAAAACCATAGACAATTATCCTCATATCTTTGCCTGCAAAATGCACATGATTCACAAGCATAGTTTCAAACTAACATAACGAAGGTGTACGAACCTAAACTAGTCAAACTAGTTTTAGCAAATGGTAACATACCAGTGACCTGTAAAAGACGTTTTGGTGGATTCTGGGTGGAGTGATGTCTGCTTGAATGAGCTTTCAGCACCTACACCAATGACACAGAATTAAAACGCAACTTCACTAGACTAATCACACAGTGCTGTCTCCAAAGATAGCTAAAAACTGACCGTTTTGTTAAACTTCTCGATAGCCACCAGTGGAATTGTACCAAGTGGAACAGGATCTCTAGTTCCTTCACTCTTCACAAAAAGAGAAACAAGGGATTGATGTGATGCACCAAATTAAAACATTACAATGACACAAAAGAAGAAGCCATACCAAAAAGAGAATACGGTAATTTGTGAGTAAGAGAGTCCCCGCTTCACCGGTGTTTATGAGTAAAACTCCACAACACTGCAAATCAAAGAATATAAACAATTACGAATGAATCGATTCCACAGCCAAATAAAAAACCTTTTCTTGATAAATTTGTAAGGAACCCTAAGGACATACCTCGAAGGTGATCCTCTCAGATTCAAGCAAGCAATCCAAGTTTGAGAAAGAGCTTGACCAAGAAGCTTGCTGCTGATCTCACAATACAAAGATAATATACAAAACGTCAATCGATTAAACCCTAATCAATACCTAATAACACACAATAATTGAAAAGTTAAAAAAGAGTAATAATACATCGGGTTTAGTCCATTCAAGCACGTCCCAGCTTCCGGTACCTTCCATCTTCTCCGACGAATATCGCAGCGATCGTAATCGCCTTGAGGAGTTTCTCGGCGCCGTCATCGAAACGGTGACGAGGCTTCACCTTTCTCTTCTGACTCTTAACGGTGGCAAACGACGGGTTTTGCACGCTTCCTTTCTTTTCGCTGCAAATTACAATTGAGAGACTCGAGAATACGGCGTAGTTTCCGTACGGCTAAAGCTTGCGTTTTAGAACAACTTTTTTTTTTGTCAACCCAAACTGGCGTTTTATTAGATTTTTTTTTTTTACTTGCTTAATAATCTTGCTAACCTATTTAACAAACTAGTTGCATACTCCCCGCGCAAGCGCGGGGCTGGGATCATTGTGTTTGCAATATTTTTTCGATTGTTGGTTTAGTGGATTCTTCTAATAACACCAAATAATAATGAAATTGAAATAATGTAGTAAGAATGTAAAGTGAAAATATTGTATATATAATGTGTTAAATGTTATTTATATGTGAAGTAAGGTTTATAGGAATAGTTAGGCTATAATATAGTTTTTAGTGTGTAAAAGTAGGTGTCTATTTTTTATTTTTTTTGCTGTAAATAGTTTTTATATCGTAGGTCAAACTTGATATAATTCTATATTTATAGTATTTATATTTGTATTAAACGATTTATCAATTTGAAAATAACCTTAATTAAGTTAATATTCGTTGTTTAAGTTTCATTAGATAGGTTTTTATATATGATTTTTTGTAAGTTTGGGTTTTATTCATAAATGATGTGGCATTTTTATCTACGGCGTCATCGACTATGGGAATCCATTCGCCAGAGTCAGGAGTTAATGGTGAGGAATGTTTTCAATGAAATTATAGTAGTTATTAAAATGTAAGAGAAATTACATATTCATTTAATAAATAACAAAAAATACTTAATATTTGTTTTAATTTTATTTTATTTCACATAAATATTTTTTGAAAATATATTAGGAATGTGTTAAATGTTATTTATATACAAAATAAGGTTTATAGTAATAGTTAGACTATAATATAGTTTTTAGTGTGTAAACGTAGGTGTTTTCTTTTTGCTGTAAATAATTTTTTATATTGTAGGTCAAAACTTGATATAATTCTATATTTATAGTATTTATATTTGTATTAAACGATTTATCAATTTGAAAATAACCTTAATTAAGTTTATATTCGTTGTTTAAGTTTCATTCGATAGATTTTTATATATGGTTTTTTGTAAGTTTGAGTTTTGTTCCTAAATGATGTGGTATTTTTATCTACAGCGTCATCGACTGTGGGAATCCATTCGCCAGGGTCTGGAATCGGTGGTGAGGAATGTTTTCAATGAAATTATAGTAGTTATTAAATTGTAAGAGAAATTACATATTCATTTAATAAATAACAAAAAATAATTAAATTTTGTTGTTTTTTTAATTTTATCTCACATACAATTTTTTTGAAAATATATATTAGGAAATCTGTGCAAGGATTAAATTTTTGAGCTCTTAATCTATATTATTTCAGCTTCATTAAGCCATCCACGTAGGCAGCCGCGTGTCTTTTTTTTTTTTTTGTCTGTTCGTTTTTGGATCCATTTTTTTATTATTTTTGGGTTGAGCTATATTATAATAGGATAGTTTTAAGGTTCTTTAAGCCATCCGCGTATGCAACCGCGTGAGACTTGTTTTTTTTTTTATTGTTCGTTTTTGGATCTATTTTTAACTATTTTTGGGTTTTAACTTGTTAAACTTTAGGGTTTATCCAAGATCTTTAACATAATAAGCCCAAACAAATACATAAAATCTTTCTAAACAAAAAGCCCATTTGATAATAACCCAAGTCAAAAAATCAAAAATACATGATAGCTGCGTGGTTTGAACCCACGATCTTGTATGCTTAATTGGACACCTTTTAACACTTGGCTAAAGTGTATTTCATTGTTCATAATCATCTTACTAAGTTTATAGGTTTTAAAACAATACCTACGGGCCCCACAAAACTGCTGACGTGGCGCGTTGTGGAGCTTAGAAACTCTACTATTATAATATAGACTAGATGATAACCAGCGCGCATGCGCGGGGTGAAATTTTTATACCAATACTTATTCATTAAATGATTTTTAACATTTTGCAATACTACAGTATTTATCGATTATAAAATGATGAATACAAATTTTGGTATCTTAAATCATCACAGGTCTGGACGTTTGAGACTTCGTCGGTTTTGGTTTGATTGTGATGTATTTTCAGATTTTGGTATTATTCTCATAAATCCTATTTGAATTTTACTAATTATCGGATTGGATTCGATTTGGTCTTCTCAATTCAGTTTAAATTGGATTGTAACCAATATCTGAAATCATCCCAAAAAATATTTTTTAAACATTAAAAGTTGACAAAAAATTCAAAATATTTAAACTATTAATAAATCTAATTTAAAATTAGCTAAATTATCTAAACAAACTAAAAGATATTTTTTTTCAAAAAGCAAATAAAACAAACTAAAAAAATCTTTCGAATACTATAATTTGTATCCACTAATCTCGAACCTTTTCACTGAAATTTTAAATTAACATATTTATAATATGAATATCTACTAATGATACTTCATATTCGTACGATTTATGATAATTTGTATCTTGTTTGAAAAAAAAAAAGTTAAACCATTGATCATAAAAATATTAATGTAGGATTTTACTATTTTTAGTTATTTATGGTCCTTTTAAGAAATTAAAAATATAACCTATAAGAAAAAAATTAATTTTTATTATATATTTAATGTGATTTTTTAATTTATTTTAATAATTTAAAATTAAACAAAAAAGAGAGAGGACACAAAAATATGTATTATTCATAATCATTAATTACATATATATGTTAATCATATTAGGTAATTCCGTAGCTTTTATTTAAGAAAAGAAAATATATTGTTTTATACCTAGTAGAGTTGGTCCCTTAAAAAATGTATATATTATAGTTCTAAATGCAAGAAATTAAACGTTACATTATTTCATTCCTAGCAAAGTTGGTCCATTAAAAAATTAAGGCTGAGAAGCTCTGTGAGCTTGACACATAAGCATACTCTCCAAGGTTGTGCATTTATGAATGATTCAGGATTAATATATAAGGGATTTTGTTGATAAAGAGTCCTCTAATGGAAAACTTGAGTGTAATTTTGGATAATTAAAATTTCAAGAAAATTGGATAATGTAGTGAAGAATTCTTATTTGAACTCCATTTTTCTTACTTTATAGATATAATAACCTCCGTACCAAAAAAAAATGATAACACGTTTTAAATATAAACTAGGTATAAAATTGTATTATAAACTGAATATGTATTTGTATGATGACCCATTGTTTACTCCCTCGATTTAAATGATGTTTTTTCAGATTTCTGTGCAAACTTTTAGTGCTGTTTCTTTTGTCAATGTTTATGATCGTATCTACTATAATTAAAAGGGGATAATCAAGCCTTCTTACCATGTCCACGTGAGCATAAATAATCAGCCAATAGGGGAGATCGAATCGGCCACGTCAGCGACAACTGGGTGCTCCACGTGTGTTAAGGTCAACTGAGTTTTGTGTTTCAATTAATCGTTCCTCTTCAAAACGACTCATCTTCAAAACGACTCAGGAGGAATCGCCATCCACACTCGAGAGATTCGCTGTCACGGAAACCCAATCCCTTTGATCAGAGAAGAAACCCTAGGCCTGATGGTTGACTAACGGTTTCCAGTGGGCTCTACGTCGTCCTCTAACAGAGCGGAACCATCGTCACCAGAGAATCGAAGCTCTCCTAGGGGTCTTTCATGATTAGACGATGTTTCACATATATATGTGAATCGACCCCCTATCGAGTTTTCAGTCTTCTTAATGGAAACATAATCTCCTAAAAAGGATATATATATATATATATACACGTGTGTGTGTGTGTGTGTTTGATGAACAGATTTGGACATGGATCTGGAGCTAATAGCTGGCTCAAACAATTGGAGGTTTAGTGAAATGATTTGTTGTCTATGAAAGCTACTGTATATAACTCTTCATTGTTAATGTTTATTATGATAAATAGGGAGGAGGATGGTCCAACAACGTCAGAACATGCGTATACATGAAGAAAACTAGACATGGATCATCTAACTATACGGAGAAAGAGCCTCAGTTTACAAGAATATTGAGTGATAAAGCTCAAGAAAATCCAGGTTTAGTCTCAAATTGTTGTTCATGTGATATGATCATATCAGTAATGTAATGTAATATTAAGGATTATTGATTGTCTTTTGCAGACTTTTTTCAACTGGAATATAGTTAGGCTTCATTACTGTGACGGTGCTTCTTTCAGTGGACATGGACAGGATGAGGTTTGAATCATTACACTATATATTGAGTTAATAGAGGCTTTCTTTTTAGTTCTGTACATTTGAGCATCTTCTTGGCTTTGCTTATAACTTTTTACAGGTTGCACAGCTTCAGTTTAGAGGAGAGCGTATCTGGAGAGCCGCTATAGATGATTTAAAGGCCAACAGAATGCGATACGCCGACCAGGTTTGACACTTAAAACTTCTCTTAATTTACACTTCATGATCAAATACAAGAGTAGTTTCTTATGAAACTGTTTAATGTTGTCACAGGCACTTCTCTCTGGATGCTCAGCTGGTGGTTTATTAGCAATATTACGCTGCGATGAGTTCAGAGACATGTTAGTCTCTTTGTAAAAGCTATTTCGTTTCTTAATTGCAATCTTCTTCTGCTTCTTCTTTAGAGTTCTCAGTTTTTTTTTGTTTCTTAGATATGATTGTTGCTGTTTAGACAAAACGCAGCTGTTCACAATGTTTCTATGTTTTTTCTTCCGGCAAGACTTTTGTTGTCTTATGTGTTTTTTGTTTTTACTTTTGTTGCAGTAGTGATGCTTCATGAGCAAACGACAACACCTGTCATAAATTCTCGCATCTTTATCCCGACATATCCCTGCTCTGGTTCTCTCACAGGAGCCACGGGAAGAGCCTTCTAAACCTCTTCCTCTCTCACACACTCCTCCTTAAGAGAAGACAGAACATCTCAGCAGGTAGCATTTTTCACACCTTCAATATCATAAAGTTTTCAACTTTATTTTCTTTTATTCAATTGTAAGTGATCCCCATCTTTGTCAGTTTCAATTACACTGCCATGTTGATCGTAGCAGCCTTTGTGTCCATTGCTCTTGCGATGCACCCCACTGATTTATGCTTCATAAATGTTGATTTAGTTTTCTCTTTTTTTTTTTCCACAGCAAGAGATATGTAAGGGATTGATTTTGGGAACACTTTTCTTGCAGCCTAGCTTCTTGGTTCCGGTTGAGGTAATGTAAGTCTTTACTCGGTTTGGTTTAATGGTGTGGTGGTGAGGCTCCTATTTTTGTTGTGTATCTGTTCTCCTCCTACACTTGTGAGGAATAATAGTTTTTTTGGTCAGAAATTGAGCTTAAAATCATAGTTATGTTTTCTCTGGCCGTAATGTTCATTTGTATGCTTTATTTTCAATTTCCTTTTAAATTTCCAATCTTTTTGAATCTTTCAGGCAGAATTTTATATACAAAAAAACTATGAAGGTCCTTTTTGAATCTCCAAAAAATATCCTTCTAAGAAGATTCTTAAAGATGCTCCCAAAGTCTCAGATTTGTGTTGGCTACTCTGAACTCCATTGAATAAGAAATGCTGGATAATCTTACGATAATAAAGAAGATAATGGAAGAACTCTAGAGGAAAAGGAAACTATAAATGCTTTTCTGATGTATCTTGGTACCTAGGTTGCACGGGTACGTCAATTCACTAGGTTATGACTTCAATACTATTGAGCTGACTCAGCTGGTGAGAAGGTTCATGTCTTATTGCTTTGATTCCCAAAAAATTCTCTATAGCTGTGCACTAGAGTGTTGGAGTGAACGGTAAACGCTGGAGATAAGTTTATACTTGGAGTATTGTGGTTGTTGGATAGAGAGAGCGGTAGAGAGGACATTTTGGTCTGTTGGAGAAGAGGGTGGAACAGTGATGTATCACACGTTTGACTCTCAAGTCAGATGTTTATAGCTATGAATGTTAGTTCTTGAGATGATTGGTGCAAGGAACAAAGAAAGCGCTCATCTAGACACAGCTAACACAAGTTCATCAAGGAACAAACGGATTGAGAAGCCTTGCAGGTAGTGTGCGTCGCCTAGCTACCTTGAATTGGGACTGAACAACGAGGACTCGAGAGAATCTAGCAGAGCATTATCTAAACTTTTTTGGGAGCTTTCTATTTTTGCATTTTCTTGGTGTAATGAATAATGACTTGTGAAGTTGAGGTGTTCCTTTTGTTGTGTTTTCATATTGTGTAAGTTTTCATATATGGAAGACTTATTAAAAAAAAGGAAGACTATTATTATGTTTGTTATTATGATTTAGCTCTTTTTAAAGTACACTAACCGTGTTGTCAAGGACCGAATGGAAAAAGACATGACCATATACTTTATCAAACTGCAGTGATATTAATCTTGAAGTTTAGAATCTGCTCATATAATACAAACGTGAGTTCCTCACTAAGACATGTTCTTCTTGCTGGTTCACATTATCTCAAAGTCATTAGCTTCCTATCAATTATGCAACCTGCATTTCCAAAGATCTCACTAGAGAGAAATGTTATGAGAACTAAATAGAGAAATCGTCAGAACTTCAAATTTATTACTCATTCCACATATTACGTGTATGTATTTTACAATTTTTCAAACAATTATTTTAAGAAAATAAATTTTCCCAAAAGATAATAAGGTAGTTAAGAGTACTAATCACTAAACATTTAAACCTATACAAAATGCTCAACGCAGAGCAAACCCAAATTAAAAATAAATAATGACGTGATCAGTGAAGAGTTAATCCAAAATTTCTGACCAAATAATTATAGTTATCCTTAATGGTGTGATCAATGATGGTATAGTAAGAATATTTTTTTGTGTTTTTGAGTATATGAAAAATATTATTGTTGCTTACAATACAAAGTTATTATTTATAAGATTTCAGATATCATAAGCATTATTGCAAAATATAATGCGATGACTGGTAGAAAATCTATAAATATTAACATTAGTTAACCATATACAATCTATACTGCTAAAATAGAATCATAATTTTGATCTAACCTTACTTTACCGTGTGATGTTATCAACTTTGAACCTAAATAGTTAATGGAACTTTGTGGCTTTCTGATGTGTACCACTGGAAAAAATACCATACAATATTATTAACTAAAAAAAGTTAAGATATCTTTATGGCTTTTGATTACGCTTGCGCGGTAAATCACATTATAATCATTTTTGTAAAAACAAAATTACTTCCTCTATTATACCAAAGTTTTTCCACCATTTATTTATAATGTTATATCAAATAAGTTTGTATAATATCAATTTAGGTTAGCGAATCACCAATCCATACATTTTGAGAAGGTCTTACACAATTTTTAAGGTTCATTCTATTTTTTTCTCAAAATAAAATAACTTTATAATAGAATATGATTATATTTTAATGATACTATATTTTAGATTTTCTTACAAACTTTATGAAATTGTAATTTATTGCAGCTCCATCTTAAATTGTTCGATAAGAGTTAAAAGTCAAAAATAATAATGGAAGTATTTGTTCTCTAACACACTAACAATAATACAAGGTATATATTTTGTCTACGCAATACGAATGACTAATATCTGCATGCGTATAATGGACACAATCTAGCCAAAGTACTTTTACTTAGTATCTAAACACTGAATCGTTAATTTTAAATTTTTACAATAAATGCTTATTTATAAAACAGTCAATACCAAAAAATAATATCAAAAAAATTATAGTTTAAAATTTAAGAATTTATTGAACCATTTTTATCGGCCACCAAACTTCACATATTTAAATATTCAAAGTGATTACACTTTTATTAATATATATATATATATATATATATATATATATATATGAAATTAAGGTTGTTTACCTATTCTTCAAATAATAATTTAATAATTAAATCAGATGATGTATAAACAAATATATGTTACATAAAATAATAGAAAAAAAGATGGCAACAAAAATATTGAAACTTTTAATAAAGAGTTAGACATGACTACTAAAAGATTCATAGAAACTTTAATCATGTTTACATCTAAAATATACATTAAATATTAATTAATAATATTTCAAACAAAAAACAACTCTTTCAAAATATTCCATTCTAATTTTTCAAATATTATAACTAACTAAATGATATAATATAAGACAAAAATAAAATAATTTTATTATAAAATTGATATTCAAGTTTTACTTAACATTTAAAATATATAATTTGTATAAACAAATAAACCGCGCGTAGCGCGGTAAAACCTCTAGTAAAGATAAGATAGCATCATACACATATTTGTATTGTATGCAATAAACAAGTATATTAATGGTTTAACCGTATACGGAACTGAATTTTGAGATTTGGAATTATGAATTGGTTCAAAAACCCCATACCAGTGACATCACCATATACAGTATACGAATAAACTATGACCGAAAGAAAGGAGAACAAGCACGAGTTATAATAATAATACAGACAAGTTGGACAAGTCTCCCAAATCAAGGATTCTTCTGTGTCATCACCATTGGATTTTACATAATCAAAAAACACCTTGGCACATACGTTTATGTATCTCAACCCACAATAAAATCTCGTAGAACAATATACAACGCATCATCATATCCTACTACAAGTAAAGGAGAGAGAGAAGATAAAAGAGGAGAGCTCACATCTTTATACCTCTCGTGGTGGTAATCGAGCAATGTAACAGCTTTTCGTCCTCGGGTTTGGTCCAAGCTCTGCACGGTTTGGTTTTCCCGGGGGTTGAGTGTAGGTCAAAAGAAGTAGTAAAAATGTAATCTCGACGAGCTTCACTAGTTATCTGTGTCTAAACATTTCTCCAGGGTTTGACTACTGGTACACTCTTGAAGAGCCTTTGCGTTAAGTTCTCTGCCATATCTCCACACATAGTTGAGCCCAACAAGAAGCTCCGTGATGATTGTTTCTGTTTTCTGCTGGTTCGCAAAGAAAAGGGTTTGTGCAAGAACTATGTGCGTCCTCGAAACTAAGCTTTGGTTCTCGTAACTCCTCTCGGATTGCCATTTTATCATGTTGTGAGCTAATGGACTCAACCATTCCAAGATACCCGCCATTGCGTCTGTCCACTCTTTCGCTAGCCCTGGATCATAAACCGCAGAAGTACTCAAGTTTTTCGAGTAGGGCTTTAGCCTCTCTCTCAGCGATTTTCTCACGCTCGCAGGTAACATGTTGTATAGGTCGTCTCTTGCATCATCCCCTATCAAGTGAGGAGATGCAACAAACCTCTCTATCACGATGATAACATTAGCATAGTGTAGCGCTAAGCAAGCTGCACCAAGGGTATTAGGAGCAGCATCTGACAACTTAGGTCGGGAAGGAAGTGCCAGATTATCAACGTGGTTAGAATTCCCTTCGAGAATATGATGCTCCGCACTACTACTCCTAGCTCCATTCTGGTTCCTAGTGCTGAGAGGAGTGATACCGTCTTGAGACACCATGCAGCCTTTAAAGGGACCAACCTGTGTTAAACGGTTCTGTTTCGATTGCTTTTTCGTTGAGGAAACCGAAGGCCTTTCCGGTGTCTGCTGCACCGTCTTCTTGTTGTGTTTCCCCATTCCCATAAGTGGTCCTGATTTAGAGGTGAACTTCCCGAGAGGACCCGAGTAAAACTTGAAACGTTGTTTGTTCTTTTCTGGGGCAAGAGGACCTGACTTAGGAGACTGGGCGCTGAGAGAACCCGAGAGAAAATCACCCATCTTCGTCGACTTTGTAGCAGAAGCAGCTGAGCCTGATGCTGGACCAGTAAATCTCCCAAGAGGACCAGAAGCAAATCTAGGAGGACGAGTAGTCTCAGATTGCTGCGACAAAATCGTAGAAACCGAGTGGCCACGAGCAAGGTAATCAGAATCCGCAGAGCTAACATCACTAGCCTCAGCTCTGTAACTAATACCGAAAACATGTTTAGTCCTAGTCAGAATAGTGAAAACCGATCTAACCAAGAGAAGCACAGTATAGTCATAAGTCCGGTTCCAAAGAGACACATCCCTTAAATTCTTCACCTCATGCTTCTTCCACGTGACTTTCTTCTTATACTCCAATAAATTATCAGTAGCAGATTCATTACACATCCTTCTCTTCAAACTCTGCTCAAGCTCAGCCAAAATCTCAGTCTCCTGATAAAGACTCGCATTAGACGAAATAAACCTCTCCATCCTCTTAACTTTCCTATCCATCTTCTTCCACCCAAACTGCCACCCGTAAGGATCAACCCCTGTCTTCATCATCTCCCCAAAACAATTCTCAAAGCTCTTCAACTTAGCGTCGTTACATCTCCTAGCGAGCCGTGACACAGCTTTCGCTACATTCTCAACGTTCTCCATCATCTCGTCGCGTATCAGCCTCACGACGAAGTCATCGTCTTCTGAGACCAGCTTCTTGATCCCCGTGGAACGTGTGATCTCTTGCCTGAGGCGAGCGACGTTCTTGTCGCTTAGGGATTGCCATAAGTGAACGAGTTTCGAGAGGAGGCTTGCAACTTCGAAGGCTAATACTCCAAGCACGTCCTTCTCTTTATGTCCTTCGTTTTTTTTAGGGAATCTCAATAGGTTACGAAACCAAGTCTCGGAAACCATCCTATCTCTCAATCGATACAATCAATAGAGCCTCCTGCACAATGAAAGAACATAGTCGTAAGGAAACGCGGAATCAATCAATTCGCATCGAAAAATTGAAATCTCGAGCTGGAATCATCAAGAAAACAGCTCTTACGCGAACAATAGGAATCGGATTTGAGCTAGATCTAGCTACGAGAGCTCAAGTTACTACGCAGAATCGCCAATTTTACCAAAATCGAGTTTCTAATTAAGAAATCTCCAGCTGCAGTATGTAACAATCACTAGAAGACGTATGAATGATTTGAATTGGAATTTGTCGGCAAATCGAGAAACAGATATAGAAGCAGAGGAGACGAAAGCGAGGAAGCGCGTAACAGAGAGAAGAAGCTTACCGATTGATTATTCGAGGAAAAGAAAGAAAGAAAGGAGAGAGAGAGAGAGCGCGAGGAAGGTGCAGTGGAAGAAGACTATAGCCACATCCCACATGGAGCGAGAGAGAGAGAGAGAGAGAGGTTAAAGCAGGAAATTATGGAGAGAGAGAGAGAGACGGATACTGATGTAGGGAGCGAGTCAAGTTCGTGTGAAAGAGAGAATCCTATATTTGCCTTTTTTTATTTCTTTTTTTAGTTTACTGCTTTTTAGTAACTTTATTACGTTTTTTGCCTCTAACTTTTATGATTTTGTCACTTTCCTATAACCAAAATAAATTTTGAAAAACTAAATCATAATTTGGCTGATAAATTGGCTCCTACATATATAACATGATAATTATTTTGGATTTTGCCTCGAACTTTTATGATTGTCTCATTCTAGAGCCAAAATATTTTACAAGTATTTTTCCAACAATCTATTTCTATTATATTATATTTTGGTTGATAAATTGGCTGTAACATTACATATTGGGGGTGACTAGAAACTATTAGCGTAACTTAGAGTAATTATAATAGAGTAAATTGATGAAAATGTAACAGAGTAATCTGGATAAAAAGTGGTGAATGAAAAATTATAAAAAACAAAAATATAGAAAAAGTTTCCCTCCTCAAAAACAACAATGGAATAAAGGTTACATTACCACTATTTAAACAGTGACCAGCGTAAATGAACAAAATATAATTAACTTTTATTTTACCCGATTGGTAAAGTTTTAGCTGAAACTGGAGTAACATCAAATCAAGAGTAAAAGTTTACGCTATATGTACCATACAGTCACCCCATTATAGATAATAAATTGTTTTGTATTCAAGTAATGGCAACAACGAATATTTAGCACATGCAAAAATATGAATTAAGATAGTTTTCAAACTTCGCTTATTAAAAACTATCTATTTTCAAAGCAACATACTTGACAAGTATTTAATATATTTTTCGTTTAAATATAAAAACAATACAGGATAGTTAAAAAAAAAGACTGAGATTATTAAAAGGAGATTTATTGGACCAGTCACATGTTGTTAATTGAAATAAATTTTAGTTTTCATTGTACTTTTACTTAGTAAACACTAAATTGCTTAAACTTAACCGACACGTTAGGGAACAAAATTGACCCAACTAGTTTGCAGTTGACGTTGAACTTGTCAAAAAGAACAGAAGCGAAATATTTCCAATAAGGTATTTATTTTATATCTATTGTAAAGCTATTCTAAAGGTGTTGAATGGGTTGTTACTTGTTGGAGCATGCACCTTTTCTTGTCGTGTGTGGAAGTGAAAACAAAAAACATAAAACAATGAATGCCACCTCTTGCAACTAAATTATGTGAAGATGATGATTAAAAACCAAAGTTGACCATTTCATCCCACGGCCATAAAAATTCTGAAACAGAGCAAAGGAATCTCATAATAATGAATCTTGACTCGTTCAGACGAAGACTACGATTCATAAGTCATAACTCGTCGACTTGTGACATGATTTGCTTTTGGGACCCTACGTGTAGAAACTAAATATGTGAGGGTCAAAATGAAATCTCTAATAAAATAAAGGAGCAACAGGCATGTGACAAGAAAAAAAAGGAGCAATTGACAAGAAACTACAGGATAAGGCATTTGGGATAGGATTAGAAAGATGAGGGACTAAAGTGAAACTAACTGGGTTAGGATTAGAGGAAGAGATCCGTCACAATCATTAATGGCTAACACGCGTAAACTTGTCGTTTATTTAAATAACTTATCGGGTCGGGTTTTGAATTTAAAACGAGTCAAATAATACTCCATATATTGGGCTTCAGGCCCATATCTATTTGCTGTAAAAACTAAACGTTTGCTAAACCCTAAGTCTCTCTCTCTCTCTTTCGCCACCGACAAGAACAATGGGTGCGAAGGCGAAGAAAGCTCTGAAGAAGAACATGAAGAAGATAACAGCTTCGGCTGCTTCTTCTTCTACTTCTTCGAAGCTGGCTGTTGTTCCCCAGAACGCGAAACCATCGGCAGATTTTTTGGTAATTTCTTTCACATTTATCTCTAATAATTAGTATCAGATTCTATTTGTGGTTTTAATGTCTCTGTTGATTAGCCACTAGGAGGAGGTCCAGCTCGGAAAGCACCAGTGACTAAACCTCTTGAGAGTAAAGCGACGGTGCTATACATCGGTAGACTCCCTCATGGATTCTATGAGACTGAGATTGAAGGTTTCTTCACGCAGTTTGGAACAGTCAAGAGAGTTCGTGTCGCAAGAAACAAAAAGGTTTTTTTAATTTGTTTTCTCTTGTCTTGTCTCTTGAGGTTATATTGTTCTGTGTTTTGTTTTCTCATTATTGTTATTTTTTAATAGACTGGGAAGTCAAAGCATTTTGGGTTCATACAGTTTGAGGACCCTGAGGTAAATATTAATATTTATATCTAACTGAACCTGTAAAAAATTGTGAAACGCTTATATATGTTTTAGAGTTAATTCTTTTAAAGTTTTTTTTACATTTTGTTTCTGTGGTAGGTGGCGGAAATTGCAGCGGGTGCGATGAATGACTATCTGTTACTCGAGCACATGCTTCAAGTCCGTGTTATTCCACCAGAGGATGTTAAACCCAATTTGTGAGAGTCACTTCTTAAAACCACCACTTCACACATATAATTAGTTAGCATATAAAATTGTGAAGAGTGTTGTTGGTGGCTGCATTGTTGAATGAAATAGCTCTGTTTCTTGTGGTTAGAAAGTTTAATGGTAGGATGTAGTAAAAACTAAAGTGAAGACATGATGTGAGTTTATTAGAAAGGGCCCTTTTTCTCGGATTAGATGGTTCTTGTGATTCATGAAATTAGTATAAATAAAATGTTATACTTAGTTGTTATCTGGTTTTTAACAACTCATTTCTCTGCTTTTTTTTTGTTTTCACTTTGCTGACTTCATATTCAGAAACTAGGATGTGTGATCTGTCTAGTGTGTGAAGAATTGTCTGTTGAACGTTAGGTTTCTCTGCTTTTTTCAAGTAAATTGTATTTGATCGTAATTCTTTTATGTTCTGAATGACATTATTAGGTGGAAAGGGTTCAAGTGTCAGTACAAACCAGTGGATTGGGTTCAGATCGAGCGTAAACAACACAACAAGGTAACATAATAATCTTCTTTGTTTTTCTTGTTTGCCGTTTTCTCTTGAGCTATTGACTTTAATTTTTGTGATTTTTGTTTTCTAAATGCAACACAGGAAAGGACACTGGAAGAGCATAGGAAAATGTTGCACAAGGTAGTGAAACGTGACCAGAAAAGGAGAAAGAGAATCGAAGCTGCTGGAATAGAATATCAATGCCCCGAGCTTGTAAGTATCCGACTATACACAGTTTCTTCTACTTTCTCTCTACATCTTTTATAATCGAGTCTTCTTTGTTGCTGCTTCAGGTTGGAAATACCCAGCCATTACCTAAGAAGATCAAGTTTAGTGAAGACTAAGTTGTGGAGAATACATTTTCTATAAGCAATTTTGGAATAGGTCTTGCTTGTTGTTCTTCTGACATGGGATCCAAATCTCAACTTTTTTGAAATATCTGTTATTGCAATGAAAATTGTGTTTGAACAAAGTTTTGCAAAGAACTATACACATGACTAGATGAGATCATCATCATCAAACGCTTGCTTAACAGTATGCTGCAAAATCTGAAGGGGTTGTGTGATGATTACGTGGAGAAGAAGGAACTTGTAGTACATGGAACTCATCAAAATCAAACCCTAAATCTTCAACCGCCTTGTCCACCTGCGAGTTGCCAGGGATTTGTCAAGAACATTAAAGAGGAGGATTAGATCGTAGTGGTTTCTGACAACAATAGCAACGGGGATTTTGTTATACACGGAACTAATGAGGAGTTAGGTCAAAACCAAACCCTAGATTTTCAGTTGACTTCTTCTGCAAGTCATTGCATTCAGGATGTTTCACATGAGAATTTCGAGGGGTGTGTCAAGAGCAGTGAAAAGGAGGATCATATCGTAGCGGTTTCGGACAGCAGAAACAACTTGGATTAATCAAAAGAACTTGATATTAATTCATTCCTTGGTTTTGAGATGAATCCTGAAGGTTTTCTGACGACTAGTTTGGAGATGGATGATGTCTCTATGATGATGAATACAGATCAAAATCAAAACTGGTGTTTTAACTCTGAATCTGTTGAAGATGGAGCAGTAGTGTTTCTCAGAGATTTGGAACAAAATAATCTCCAATTCTCTGATATTACAAAACTGATATAAATACACTAATGAAATAAAACACGACATGGCTACAGAAGAACATAGTAGTATTGATCATTGCCAAATATCACCTGTAACTTTTCTTTTTCACGTTTCTTCAAAATCATAGTAGTCCGAAGAAAAACGAAAAAACAAAGTCAGGATGGATCATGTTAAGGTAGTGAGGTAATACCATCAGTAAAAAGAACCCTAAAAAAATCTAAACCCTATGTACAATATCACCGTAGAAAAACTATACACAACAAAAAGGCAACAGAGATTATATACTCTCATATCATCATCCTCTTTGCAAAAATGCCAGCCAAAAACCTAAAGTTCTATTTCAGTTCCAGTAGTTTGCGTACCAAGCTTGTAACTTCTTTTTTCCATCATTACCAATATCTATCAGTTCAAGAATAGTTTTGAAGACAACTCGATCAGTTCAAGAATAGTTTTGAAGACAACTCGATCGGTTCAGCTACTTTCTTGGCTTCTGCAATCTTAAGAGCCATCGTGGCTTTGAAAACAGCCAAATCTGCATTCTCTCCAAGAACTTGCGCTCTTCTTCTTCTAGCAATGGCAATCTCCATGGTTGCTTCAGCCAAGGCTTTGGTTTCTTCCACTCGAAGAATAGCCTCTTGCTCCTCCAAAGCTTCTTGTTCAGCCGTCTTTACAGCCCCTGTCCACGTTAAACCGCCCACACAAATTCAGATCTTTTCTCACTCAGTGTGTACTCTGTGGACCTAAGTGCCACTTTTATTGAGCTTAATCATCAATATCTAACTTCAAATCTAACAACAACAAACATGAACTCTGTGGTAATCTACTCTACTTAAGTGCTCTTCGCCAAGACTATTCCATCTAACTCTATCTCTCAAGTGTATATACTATTCACATGTTCATTACTTGGTAAACCCAATACATCACAACACTATCCACTACACTCCATCGAACAACATATCGGAACTACTTAAATTCCCTGAGTCATAATGTACAAGGAACATACCGAGATTTAGCTGTTTAATTTTTCTATGGAGCTGACTCCCCTGCCTTTTGAAGGACCTTCCCTTACGAAACACAGTTTTGGAAGGCAGAGGAGTTTTCTTCGCTTGATTAACCTGTTTAATTATTTTAACGAACATCAGTTTTTGTAACACGGATGAAAACAAAAGGTCCACAAGTACACAGGATCATGCAACTACTGTTTTACCTTGAAAACTCTAAGGAGTGGTGCTTTTCGCTTCTTCTTTTTCCTCAACCAGTAACCATGTACTGCTTCAACCACCTCTTGCCTTCCCAGATATGAAAGACTAGCAACAATGGTTGCTTTCTCACCCAAGGGATCATTGGCAGGGCTCAGGAAACAGCGCTTTTCAAACCCATCAATCATCAATTCAAAACTATCTTGCTCAAGAATCACTCGACCTTCTTTACCAAACACTTGCACGTTCTGCTTTCTCAGCCACTCTTCATCTTCAGAATCCATGTCATAGATCGCACTACTTCTACCCAAG
Organism: Eruca vesicaria subsp. sativa; assembly: GCA_932364175.1. Lineage (NCBI taxonomy): Eukaryota > Viridiplantae > Streptophyta > Magnoliopsida > Brassicales > Brassicaceae > Eruca > Eruca vesicaria. The sequence goes on along the minus strand of CAKOAT010100710.1, from coordinate 362,656 downwards.
GCCCTTGAAACCTCATCTTCTTTCAGAGAGATATATTGAACCGGCATAGAAAACGAGGGAGAATCATCATCATCATCCCCATACCCACACACTTGTCTTACACCAGGTATAGGAATGACTTTCCCACTCTGTTGCGATACTACATTGTACTTGTGTACTAGTACACTACGCGAAATGTTCCCGCCTCGTCTCTTTCTTAAAGAGCTTCTTCTCCCCCTCTGGATACCATGAAAACCTAAACTGTTTCTACATTGACCATTCCCTACAGTTAACTTTGAGCCTCTCACTAACGGATGTAACCCAACTACATCTCCATTGTTCCTTGGACTACAAGGTGGAGACAAAACTAACTCAGACTCTGATTCACACTCTTCAACCGGATTGTTCAGCAAACACAGATATCTCTCCACAAAACCAAAACCCCATGTTGCCACTCTGAGAAAAACCGTCAAATGCATAGCCATGAAACACCCAGGAATAGCAGAAAAATCAGCTGAAAACAGAGGAAGACTATTCATCTCCCCAAAGAATCTGCATACACCCCTTGAGCTAAAAGGAGCCTCCTGAAAAAAATTAGAAGATCCACACACTTCACATCATCGCTACTTACACAAAGACAATGTAAGTAGAGAAGCCACTTACCGCAAGAAACCGAACCCCATGATCTGCAAACACGTCCTTGATCGGTTGAGACAGGAAGAAAGAAGCTAAAGAAGTCAGACTAAGTTGCCCCCTCCTCCTCAAGTACCTCATTACCAAACCGAAAACAGTCGACAACCAGCAACCCTTACATGACCAAACTACTCTAAGAGTAATCACAGGAACAACAGAGAGTATTCTTTTCCGCCTGGAATAAAACTTGAGGCTTTGAGGTGGTTTCCTAGAACTAGATTGGTTAGAAAGACTCTTCCTTTTCCTACTATATACAATCCCAAACTTCTTATCAACATCTCCCTCAGATTCACTACTCACTTTTCTCCGTTTGTTAGCAGTAAAGTCTTCTCCTTTGTTGTTGTCTCCTTTGCCTTTGGCTCGCTTCACCTCTTTAGGTTCGTCGACGTTGTGAGAGATTCGGCGACCAGAGCGGAGGACACGAGCTCCGTCTAGGGGTTTAGCGACACCGAAAACTCTGGTGGTTCGTCTCATTCCCATCTCGAACGACACCGTTTTTTACCACTCAGTCACTTTAGTCAAAAGTCCCTTCCTTTGATCTGTTTATGAAGAAAGCACGGAACTTTAATCCGAAAGATCTCTCCTTTTTTCGAGTAAAAATTTGAGGAAAATCGAAACGGGAGATGGGTAGATTCTTTACCAAATCGATGTTTGGATTAGAGACTTAGATCAATGGAGATTGGAAAAAAAAAATCGAGAGATTAGATTGACGGGGTTCGAGATCTGTTTCATCTTTCTAGAAACGAGTAGGCATGGTGAAAGGAGCGGAGGGAGGGAGGGAGATCGTCGTTTCGACGAGAAGAGAGGGAACCTTTAGGGCTTATGATCGAAAACAATAACCAAGAAAGCCAAAAAAAAAAAAAAGGATCTGTTTTAGTTGTGACCGTTGGATGATATGATCAACGGTTCAGATTGAGTCTGGTTCGATGGGTCGTCCAAAGGCGGTCTTTTTCTTTTTTATTGGGGGTTGCACGAATATCAAAGAGAAAGAAAAACGAATTTAAAACGGAATGGGTCGAAATTTTCAAAAGGCATTAACAAGGAAATGACGAAAAGACCCTTGATTTTAAAGCGAAAGGTGTGTGTGTGTGTCTCGAGTGTTCCTGTCGAAGGAATCTAGTTATTTACGAGTGTTTTACACATACTTTAGACAAGAAGAATCAACTATAAGTCTATAACTAAGCTTTGCTTGGACAAATGTAAGAACAAGAAGAAACACTAAGCTTTTAATTGGTGTTAAACATGTTGTATTAAGACAAAAGAAGATAGCTTTGAGACGACATGAGATGATGATTACTAGACCAAACATTTCTTTCTTTCAAAAACATAAGGGTCTTCAGAGATTATGATTTATTGAGTATCCATTACAATATATATGATATTATTTATTTTTTTGGGTAGGGATCTCTGCTAAAACAGAGATGCTTTGTTGCTTCTCCCAATGTTTAGGCCTTGGCGGTTTCAGCCTCGTCGGCTCCCCAGAAACTGGTTTTCTTTCCAGTCTTTGAGACTGTCTGCAGAACAGCTTCTGGCTCCACGTTTCCTTTCACCGTTACCTTCTGTTCTTTGAGATCAACATCAAATGACTCCACACCTATCAACGAACAATATTCGTTTGTGAGTGTTTTGTTAACACATCAAAACATCGAACCGCAAACACACAATCTTATTGTCAAAGTAATAAATCACAGAGAGTTTTAGTGAAAGCAATGTTTTCGAGGTCTTGATTAAGAATTGGACATTTGTAGGAGTAGGACACACTATAGGTTATGATCGACGGAGAGAAACATTTCTTGGAATAAGTTCTTAAAGTGATGTAAATTATATAGTCGATGAGAAAGCGAGAAATACCAAAGAAAGCTTATAGAACACAATGTAAACTAGTAGAGAAGAGAACTAAACTAACCTTGCATTTTGCCTAGGACTCGTTTCACAGCTCCAACGCATCCCTCACATGGCATAGCCACCTTTAGAACCACAGTCTTCTCAGGAAAACAGACCACATATTATTAACTTAAAACTTTGGAAAGATTCATAAAAATGGACTTGACAAGAAGTAACATAATCTTGGAACACCATGTCCTATTAATTGCTTTATCAAGTTCCTCAAATGATCACAGAAACAAACTGTCCGAAAACAATTTAAATAGTAGATTGGTCTAGACTCTAGAGAGAAACAGATGCAGATTTTTCAGCTACCATGTACATGATTCACTATCTTATATGATCCTCCTTCCTTGCCATCACCAAGTTTGATAGAAAAAAAAAACAAATGAAGGAAACAAGTGATATCAATAGATCTAACTACAGATCTCTATTACAAAGGTCGTTGCCAGATCAAAAAGAATCATAATATCCAAACAAGATCGGTAAATCGGATCAAAAGCCAAACTCAAACCAAAGGGGATCCTAGACACACACAAAAAAAATCAAAAGGGAGCCAAAGTCTGATTCAAGAACCTGAGACATGTCTATTCTCCTTCCTGATGTAAACGTTTCAACCACAGCAGCGAATAAGATTTGTAAACGAAAGAGATGCCTTTAGAAATTTTTTCCTTTTTTTTCTTTTTAAAAGGACGCAGCTTTTGACCAATTCAACGAAGATATTCCTATTTTAAATCAATTTTTTTTTATGAAAATAATAGTATTGTTTTAAATTAAGTGCAGTTGACTTAAGAACAGTACTCTGTTTCAACGCCATAAAGCTTCACTTTTCTTGTTTTGTTTGTCGTCGTCACACTAAAAGTCTTAACAAGGAAATCGCAACGAAGCTTCCTGAGTGAGTCCCTCCCTCCCACATGTCCTCCTCCTTCTTCCTTCTCTCCCCCCAACTCTCTCTCTCTCTCTCTCTCTGTCTCTCATCGGCAGGACACATGGCAGAACTTATCGGAGAAGTTATGACGGAGGCGGCGCTTCAGCTTTTTATGGTTTCTAGGAAAGCCTACGGGTGCAAAGGAGTGGCCTCAAACCTCGCCGACATGATCGTGGACATCCAACCAACAATCAGTGAGATCCGCAATAGCGGCGTGACACTGCCTCCCCATCGCGAGGCTCAGCTGAGTAAATTCTCTGAAACACTAGAAAAGTGCTTGAAGCTCACCAATGATGCTCTCAAAACCAGCCGTTGGAACATTTCCAGACAGCTATACCAAGCCAAGAAAATGGAAGCTCTCGAGAAGAGAATCTCTTCTTTTCTCAGGTGCCAGGTTTTAGCTCACATTCTCGCTGACGTTCATCTTATCCGGGCCGATTCCGATGTCCGTTTCAGTCGGGTTGACCGTAGCTTGGACAGCATGAATAGACAGATGACCCACGTACTCTCTCACGTTCACCATCTCCAAGCCACTTGTGAAATGCGCTTCGATTGCACTGACAGAAGTGTTGATAGAGTGAATGAGCAGATGTGCACTTTTGAAGTGCGTTTCGATCGAACTGACAGGAATTTTGATACGCTGAGTGATCAGCTGGGTTCTATGAGTATGAGAAGAGGAGTGTCTGTATTGGGTGATGTTGGAGATTTTTGCCGGGTAGGTTTGGATTGGGGCAAGAGGACGGTGAAGGGGATGCTGTTTAAGCTGGAGGATGAAGGGAGGCTTATTGGGATCTCAGGGATGAGCGGTTCCGGGAAAACCACTCTTGCCAGAGAGATCATGCTGGACGAGGAGGTTCAAGGTATAGTTTTTGTTTAGCTTTCCTATTTTTTCATAACTGCTGCATCTTTGCTTCAATTACTATAGGTTGCTGCCATGCTTCAGTTGTTGAGTTCAAGACATTGGACTCTGGTTAAGAATTTACACATATTCTTGCTTTAATGCTAAAATGGCTTATTTTCAGGCCACTTTGAGAACCAGATTTTGTTTCTCACTGTTTCACAGTCTCCTAATCTTGAGGAGCTGAGGGGCCTTATTTTGGGATTTTTTTCTGCTTATGATGATGATTCCTCCCGTGGTCAAACACGGAAGCTACTGATCCTTGATGATGTTTGCACAAGGAGATCCTTGGACCAGCTCTTCTTTAAAAGGCCTGGAACCACAACTCTTGTAGTCTCTCGTTCTAAACTCGCAGATCCTAAAGCCACTTACCATGTGGAGTTACTAAATGAAGATGAAGCAACGTCTCTCTTTTGCCTCTCTGCTTTCGATCAGACATCAATCCCTTCCGGATTCAACATCAAATTGGTCAAGCAGGTACTGCTTCTTTTACAACTCATACCCTACAACTGATACTCTAGCTTTGGGTACTCAAAATTTATTCTGCTATTTGAAAGATTGTTGAGGAGTGTAAAGGTCTGCCTTTGTCACTGAAAGTCATTGGTGGTTCCTTAAAAGACCAGCCTGAAATATATTGGCAAGGTGCAGTGAAGAGGTTATCAAAAGGTGAACCTGTAGATGAAACCCATGAGAGTAGAGTGTTTGCTCAAATGGAAGCAACCCTAGAGACTCTAGACCCTAAAACTAGAGAGTGTTTCTTGGATCTTGGTGCTTTCCCTGAAGACAAGAAGATCCCTCTTGATGTTATCATCAACATGTGGGTTGAACTGCATGATCTCGAGGAGGAAACTGCCTTTGCTGTTCTTGTTGATTTATCACACAAGAATCTCCTCACTCTCGTCAAAGATCCAAGGTTACTTTTACAACAACTCTTATAACATTCCAATCTCATGTGTCCAGTTTAATTAACGTTTATTTAAACCATGTATAATTTTTGCAGGCTTGGCGCTTTGTACACTGGACACTATGATATATTTGTGATGCAGCACGATGGTCTAAGAGACCTAGCCATCCATATTAGCAACCGTGGGAGTGTCAGCAGAAGAGTGCGGTTATTGATGCCGAGAAGAGAGTTGGGGCTTCCTAGAGAATGGGAGAGGAACAGTGATGAACCATTTAATGCCCGGATAGTTTCCATTCACACAGGTCAGGACACCTAAATTTATTTCTTTGGTTGTTCACTGAAACCATATGGGAATTAGGTAACATGTTCCCATTCGATCTAGATTTCCTAATTTTCGGTACTATGCTCATAAGTTCGTTTCTTCCGAGTTTGGTTCCCAAAAATCTTTTTTAAAAACTAAAAAAGTTGACCAAAAATATATAAATTATTCAAAATCTAATTTAAAATTGTTTAAACTACATTATTTAACTAAGAAGTCTTCAAACATTAATAAAAGATTTACAAAAATCCTTAAAATACTATCAAATATCTAAATTATCTTAACATATATAAAAATATTAACATATTTAACTAGTTTTAGATATTTTTAAATCCTAATTTGTAGTTTGGTTTGGTTCGGATTGTACTTGAACCTGAAAGTACATAATTCTTAAGTTCCTTTTATAATGGTTTGAATCGGATTTCGGCTTTTTGGTTTGGGTTAAGATCAGGACTTCGGTTTAGGATAAAAACATCCATGCCTAATTTTGAGTCTTTGACATGGGTTTTATGTTCTTTTAAACACCCATGCCTAGTTTTGAGTCTTTGACATGGGTTTTATGTTCTTTTAATCAGGGGAAATGACTGAAACAGATTGGTTTGACATGGAACTCCCAAAGGCAGAGGTTTTGATATTAAATTTTACCTCAGACAACTACGCAATGCCACCCTTCATCTCTAAGATGAGAAGTCTCAGGGCCCTCGTGATTATCAACAACGGTATGTCTTTTGCGCAACTAAAAGACTTCCCCAGTTTTACCAATTTGGCCAAACTGAGGAGTCTATGGCTCGAGATGGTTCACGTCCCTGAACTCTCAAACAATATGGTTCCTCTGAAAAGCCTCTACAAGCTGTCTCTCATCTTCTGCAAGGTCAACGATAGTTTTGATCAGAGAGGATTGGACATGGTCGAAGTCTTCCCAAACCTGTCTGATCTCACAATAGATCACTGTGATGATCTTGTGGAACTACCTTCAACCATATGTGGGATCAACTCTGTCAAATCAATCAGCATAACAAACTGTCCCGGCTTCGTTGAACTGCCAAAGAATCTGAGTAAGCTCAAGTCCCTTGAACTTCTAAGACTATACGCTTGCTCTGAGCTGGAATCTCTGCCTGAAGAAATCTGTGAGCTTCAGAGTCTAAAGTATCTTGACATCTCTCAGTGTATGAGCTTGAGTTCTCTTCCTGAAGAGTTGGGAAAGTTAAGTAAGCTTGAGAAAATCGACATGAGAGAATGCAGCTTATGTAGCATACCGAGCTCTGGGGTTTCATTGACTTCTCTACGTCATGTAATATGCGATGAGGAGAGTTTGTGCATGTGGGAAGAGGTGAAGAAGGTGGTTCCAGGGCTTCTTGTTGAAGCTGCTGACACTTGCCTCAGCATGGATTGACTGACCCAATGTGTGGTTGCTAGATCTTTTTAAAAAGAACATATTGTGTATAAATAATTCATTTGTTTTTGCATTGTATTCCATCAATCATATATCTTCTTTTCACACTGAAACACTGTGCCAATCATGGAAGAATATACATATACTTTTAAGTTAATGTCATGGACTCATTCAGCTAGAGATAATAGGATCTGTGTTCTGTCCACAGAAGGAAACAACAACTATAAGTTCAGCGGCATAAGAACCAAACCATCTTTTATTCTTTAGCCCCAATGGCTTGGTTCCAGACTGAAACATTTCAATACATAAGACTTGATAAATTGCAATAGATACGGTTTCGAAAAGGAGAAAGAGCAGTTTTTTTCAATAGCTGTCGATGTCAGTTTCAGGCCTTCTCAGGAAGTAACGCAGACAGTTCAATAACACCTGCATGATAAGTTTTGGTTCTTTAGCTGTCTCTCTCTCTTTTTTAAGATTCTAAAAGTAGAAAGTAAGATAAACAGGAAACTCACCTGTGACAAGGAACTGTTTAGCGCTTGCCCTTGGTAGCTTACGTGAAACTTGTCTTTCGCAACCAGTCCCTAATTAAATTTAACAAGACAATAATGGACACGTTGTATTAGTATTATAAGAAATCACACTGTATATGGAGGTGTTAAAAGAGTTTTTTTTTAAAGTACTTCAGTGTCTATCTCAGCGGATTCCACGTCTATGTTGATATCAGCCATCACTTTTATCATCTCTACAACCAGACCTGGCCTGTCTGCTGTCTCTATGCAAAGCAGGCTATAGAGAAACACAGGAAACGGCTTGATGGTTATCTAAACTATTTGATCAGACGTCGCTATTTTCAACTGAATATATATACCTCCTCTTTGGTCCATCTTCCTTCACATGTATGTGAGTGGAGATGTCGACATCAACCTGTCACCACATGAATCCCAAAACAGAGCTAAGACATCAGTAAAGTTGGCCTTTAAAACATAGAGGACACAAAAGTATCATATAGTAAACAATTATTACCTTCTTTTCTGGAGCCTTTATTCCAAAAGTCTCACCCATTGCAAGCTGCTCGCTGCATTCCTGCAAAAATGAAACAAAAAAAGGCAATGTTTAAGAACAAAACTCGAAAGCTGGATGCAGGCCGCAGTTTTGATGAATGTGACTGTGACAAGTGGAGCCACACCGGATGATATTTCAAGAGATTGTTGATGATTGTTAACCGAATCTGCTCCAAGGAGTCTGGATCTTCCACTTTCCGACCAGTGTCTCTGGTGCCAAATAATAATATTAATAATAATTGTGTCATCTGAGACAACTGACAATTCAGCTGCACACAACACCAAAATTATAGCATTAATCTTACTGTTTTGTAATAGAAAATCTTGTCTGCTTAACAGATCCTTCAGTTGTGACAGTTCCTTTTATTACATCTAATCCCAAATCTTTCAGCGCCTTCATCTGACAAAACACATCGATAATGATCTTTATAAGCCAAAAAAAAACAAGGCAAGTAAGTTTCCATGATGTTAAAAAGACAGATAGTCAAAATGCTATAGACATAGCTAATAAGGCCTTGTAAATATAAGCAAAAGGGACTCGAGGAGGGTGAGAATGACTCACAGTGTCGATGAGAGCACCGAGACGATCTCCAAAACTGAGTTGTACAATAGTAGCTTCAGGGTCTGCATCCTGGTCTATCAAAACCATTGGCATTGGTACCAAGTCGTCGTCATCATCATCTTCCATTTTCTGCTATCATATGTTAGTTATCTCAAACAAGTTAAATCAATATAGATCCAAGAAACAACAATATTTTAACTGAGATGATAACTGAAACAAGTTACTGACGACCGGATAAGGAGAAGTGGCATCAGTGCTGTTAATGGAAGCATATACGCGGTTTCCTCTTATACTGCGTATTAAAACAAACAAGAATTGATTAACAAATTTCTGATAAAACTAAATCATACAAGCTAATAATAAACACACAGAGAAATCTGAAACTTGTTCACTCAAAGAAACAAAATACGCAAAAAGCTATAGCTAACCTCTTCGTGGATAGAGGCATTACACCTTGGAGGAACTTGCGACTACGATCACTGAAACAAGTACGAGAAGAAGTAAAATGAGTAACAGAGAAGATAGCATTTAAGAGTGCCATTGAAGTTGAAACTGAGATATTCTTGCTTTCTTTTCTTTATCTTCTCCTCACAATTGTCACACTATATAAATCCTATGGATGGAGTGCTGAATCAGCTCATGTATGACGTGATGGTCCACCACCTATTGTACCTTCTACTACTAATCTAAAAGGGTTCTTGTATGTTTCTACGAGTAATTAATTTAAAACTTTGCAAATTGCTATAGACAATAGTATTAGAAATAATGAGACGATTTTATTTGGTTGCTGACGTTTCTTATGTATACGTTTGCTATTAGCCCAATTATCTTCTCTTCTGTATTTTTTAATTTCAATCATTCCAGCTTTCTGGATCTTCATAAAGCATCTGTCATAGCAGTTTCATTTCATTTGCAATATTCTCTAGCAATTATTTGACGTGACGTGAGATTTCTATTAATAGAAACAAAAATTATTCGTTAAACAAAAATGAGACTGGACTCTTACCCATTGGGTCTTAATACCAATTTTATTAAAGCCCTTTGCTAACAATGTTCTAGGCTTCTACTTGTTTCTTCTACGTATATCCAAGTCATTTAAGCCTTATTAGATAGAATTGGATCCTAATTTTGTTGGAAAAAAATTGTACAATCTTCATCTCAAAATCAAAGTTGAACCATGAGTCTTACAAGGCTTGTATAAATTTATATAGAGCGATGACAAGAATGGAAATGAATGTTGTCTGTGTGATTCAGCATCTTCTTTGAAGAGATGGAACATATTATGTCTTCTTGCTATGTAATCTATATAGCCTTCTGTATTTGTCTTTTGTTTGAGGTATGAACTTTTTAGTTACAGGCTTGCATCTATAGCTGGAGGCTTTCCACTTTCATTACTCAACCTCTGAAGTATTTTCTATGACAATAAGATTTTCAAATTGTCTTGAGCTCTCTTGGTTTGAGACTTTGTAACGGTAGGTAGTATACATACTTGTGTGTTTTACAAAAAAAAGCATTACTATAAAATATTTTTATTATTTCGTCATCATCATCATCAGTATCAGAAATATACCCGATCCTATTGCATTCCCTATTGACATTAAAATTAGTAAAAACCCTAACAAAAACCATTTACCAATCACGTTCCCTCTATATTTTTATCACATCCCAAAACCAAAATCCTCTTCAAAATGACCACCAGGAGTCAACTGCTGACCAAACTCTGACATGATCTGTTGCTGAGTCAGAACAGGGGTCTCCTGCTGGCTAGACCTAGACCAGTCCATCTTGTTGGAACCAGGCATGGCTAAATTAGTATCTACCGTAGTTATGTCGTGTATGCTCGATCTTTTCCTCTCTTTCTTAACCGAGTTTTGTCTAAGGAAATATTTCTGAGCATGACTAGCTACTTGCGTGGGTGTCCTCGTCACCACCACGTTCCTCGATATGCTCCTCCAGTCCCCTTTACCATATCTCTTTAATCCGATCAGAAACAATCTGCATGAATTCATATATTCAAATAATATATAGTTAATAACCTAAATTTAGCAAATTCAGGAAATATCATTTAATTTTTTTTTTGATAATTCGTAATTTCCATAACCAAATTCATAACCTAAATTATGATTGATTGATACATACTTGTGTTCATTTTCCGACCAAGGAGTTCCTCTTTTCCGCTCACCCTCCCCCTGTTTGGTCCCAAACGAGATCTGACCAGCCGAGTCCCAACCCGCCGCCGAGTCATCTATGTAATCAGGGACATCAACTTGGCCAGAATCGATCTGGAAGACATCATGCACCAAAGCCTCGTAATGGTCTCTAACTTCACCAACCGGTTTCTGGAGCTGGTCGGCAATTCTCTCCCACCGATTGGGAGATCCCTCAGGGAAAAATACCAAAGCTTCCTCAAACATTTTATCATCCGACCTCGTCCACTGACTTGACGCCATATCCAAAGATTTATTTTTTTAGTAGTTTTAGAAAGAAAGACTCAAAAGTGGATAAACCCAAATAAGAAATTCTGAAAATTGGTTGGAGGTTGGAGAAACTGTTGAAGACTCTTCAGATTATTTATAAGGATTCTCTTGTTTTTTCTTAGGAAAGTTTTTTTTATTAGTATTCAGGAGTTTATAAAAGAGAATAGTTTGCTGGAAAATATAAAAAAGAGCGACGAAGCAGCTCAGAGACCAACTTCAACACGGTTTCTCTGCAATTGAATATCTCTCTTTCTATTATTCTCTGTTTTTCATTTCTTTTTAATTTAATTTTTAAGGTGACATTGCTACGGTTTGTTACAGTTTCTCTAATATCACAAAACGTAGCTATTAAAAACAACCGCCTAATAAAAGTAAGGGCACTCCATTGACGATTCATGGGGTGTTGCACATATAAACCAAGAAAAAAAAATATAATAAAATTGATAAATCTGGCTCGCTGAAGCTCCCCATGATGAATCTGTATCATTACCGTTCTGCAGGTTTCACGACACGTGGCGATCCACAATTAATTAATTTTTTTTTTTTTAAATTAGAAAAAAAAAGGTTGTGAACTCCCATTCTTAGATTCACTTATGGGGGTGTTCTAAGAAAAACAATCTGGAAAGACTCATTTTCGTGTTCACACACGTTCGAGAAGGAATCAAATCTAGTGTGTACTTCTCTTTACCTTGTACCCTTGTCTGAGTTGTCTGTCCGTCTGTTGCTATCTTTTTTTGCTTTTATTTGGGGTCCAAACTCGAACGTGTGTGCTGTGCTGCTTTCACTTCACTTTCTTAACCGTATGGTTATATATCTGTCATATTTTGGTTTTATTTAATTAAGTTTTAATCATACTCAAATCTTACTTTATTTTCTATAATCACAAGAGATCGTTCTATTTCTTAACCGTATTGTATTTTCTTTTTTCAATTCTAACTATTAATTTTGGGGTTTAGAGCTGGGTACAAATACCCGTTACCTGCCTTAAACTTGTTACGCACCTTGTATTTGTCCGTTAAACACAAATGCTTGTTATAATCAAGACAAGTAACAAATTAGCAAATTTGATTACTTGCAAATCCAAACCAAGTAACAAATCTTAAATTTATTGTAGCTACTTGATTCGTTTTGACCCGTTACTTGATTTTCAAAATAATTTATAACATTTACATTGTTATTTCAGTTAGTTTAATACTTATATAATATATCAAACATATAGAATCAAATAATTCTTTCTTTTCTTTCGTTAAATTCTACGTTATATTATCTCACATTCTTTGTAATCTAAAAATCAAGCAAATTTTCTTGCTATAAATAAAAATAATCACCTAATTTTAAAATTATTGAAATGAAATTTTATTAAAAGAGTTCAAATACAAAAAAAAATTACTTTAGATTAGCAAATACAAGTACATCAAGTAACTTGCAAGTATCTCATATATGAATGAGTACTTACTTAATCAAGTACTTGATATTAGCAAGTAAAAGTACAAGGCAATTTTTTTAATACTCGAACGAGGCAAGTCAAGTTACAAGTATAACAAAAACTCCGAGTACTTGTCCCGTGCATATTAGTTTTATCCAACTTTTTTTTTATTTCTATTGTTTTTAATTGGTGTATGAAGCATGTGAACATACAGATAGTTTTACCAAATTTTATGTCTTATCCCATGAAACCAAATATGTTCTTATGCATCGTCACCTAAAATGTTGACTATGTTCTCTATGGCTAAACTAAATTTTGGTTGTAACTCAACCTGTTGCAGTATAAGGCTTAGGGTGCTGATGTGGTTCGTATATTAGCTAAATGTTTCGTATTTAGTGGGAGCTTGCATAAGTTTTTTGAGGAGGCTTATATATTATTAATTGAAAGGTTTTGCAAAAATCTTTGGAAATGTGGGATTTACATGTGATTCCCCTCAACTGTCCAGATGTAGAGCATGGGCCAATAGACCCCCGCGAGCTTGAAGACGCCTTCATCTAACACTTGCATGACCATGATTAAAACTTAGACACTCTTCGCGGATCCGCATCACTTATCAAAATTCTATCTACTTGCGTTTTTTGAATCTCTGTAAAGCTAACCTCGGGAATGAAGCGTCATCATAGTGTTATGAAGTTGTTGCCGCAGCTGCAGCGAGCATGAGTAGCATATCATATGTTGCCACCACAACGTCAAAATCCTCAGCAATCAATAGGTCATCGAGTAATGCCCCTAAAGTATCTACAATATATAATTATCTTGTTGTGATGCCATCTTTTAAAATTGAAACCTATCTCAAGATGAAGCAAGTTAGTTTTTAGAGAAATCCAAAACGAAAAGTTATGATTTAATTGCTCGGATGAGCAAAAACCAACACCTAGTTAAAAAAAGTTTTAATTCTACACCAAAAGCAGATCAAAAATTTAGATTGATTACGTCGTTTACTAACCTGTGACATTGGATGGGTATTCAACCATGCGTCCACAACCAAGTGCCCCACCGGACAAATGAACTTTTCCATTGAGAAATACTTAAATAATCCATCAAACAGTTTAACTATTCTGATGGGGGTGAGTGATATAAGAGAACCAAAGAGGAAGAAGTTTTCATACTGATGCATGCTGATATCAAGTAGATGGCGCGACACCAGCAGACGCTATAGTCCATTCCCAATGTAAATAAATATATACCAACTCCATATAGTTTGGCCAGACTCTGTCAATTATTAAAAATAACAAATATTTAATCCCTCAATCAAACCTTGAAAACATGAATAAATAACTTATTAACAATATGCTGAGATGGTTTCTAAACGACAATAGAAGTTGAAATTCCTTTTTTCGTTGGGGCTTCAAAAAGTCTTGCACAGAATTTATGCATGTCCAAAGCTTTTCTCTGAAATGCATAATAGTTGCCCATGGCTATTCCATATCCCATAAAACCTATAAAGATGATAGATACACATAATAAGCTAAAATTAAAACCCTTTCAAAATTTTGGTGTCAAGTAACAGTCATAAACAATTGCATGATCCACCCAACGATAGGGTAAAGGATGGCCTCAACCATCAAAATTCTGATACACCAAACGTAATTTTTACAGATTCATTAAAAAATCAACGATTAAATCAAGAACCTTTTCTTAAAGAAAATGCAGTAACATGATTAAACTTGTGAGACATGAATTTGGGATCGAAGACTCTAAACAAAAAAGAAAGGAGAAACAAAATCAAGAAACTGAAACACATAAGAGGAAGTTTTCATACCTTATACAATGCATGCCGCAGCAGCAAAATTTTTGAGTTCATCTTGGTCAACAATCTACAACACATAATCAAAACAGATATATCTCAGTTAAGAATGTTTTGGGAATCCTAAAATCACGATACCAAATATTTGTTTCATTTCTATGTTCCATCCTTTATAACAACTGATCTTCATGTAGATTATGTAATCAGTTTAATTCAATAATATCAAGTGTTATTAAAAAAACAAAACGAGAGGTGTATATGTATTTCAAGTGTTTAATTTACAGTTGATGAAGGAATCTACAGTAGTTGTTTCCCTATTGTTTACTAGTGTTTTTTTTTGTTTTTTTTTTTGTTTTTGTTTACTAGTGTTTTTGTAAATGCTTAAGACGAGAAGAAGAAGCAACTATAGCTAAGCTTCGTTTAGCCAAGTGTAATAAGAGGAAACATCTAAGCTTTTTATGTGATGCTAAACGTGTTGAATTTCACTACTGGGAAATAAATGTAAGATTAACTCTTATGATTTCAATTATGAAATCTACCCAAGACTAAATCTAGATTTATCTTAATTCAACCCTAATAATTTTTTAAGAAAAGAAGAAACACTAACCTTGATCTCATGCTCTCTTTGGTTTATTTTGATCAATCTTCAATTTGATTTTCTCTTCCCTTAGGCCTTTCAAGTCTTTATGATTCTGTCTGATGGATAAGAGAATCCGAATCCTTCCTTCCTTTGCTTGTAATGATCACCATGCGTCTTTCCTTTGATCACCACCATATGTCACTTTGATTTACGTTTGTTTTGTATTCATTGTGACAAAAGGAAGAGACTCCTTTTGTTATCATATAGGAACATACAACCACTACATGAATATATTGCATCCTTTCATATATATACTAGATTTTGACCCGCGCTTGAGAAGCGCGGGTTTTGTTTCGGTTGTAACAAAATGTATAAAATGATCCGATTTCTATTATATGATAGTTTTATATGCGAAATTTGATGTATATTTAACATTTTAGTAGGGTCTTTTCATTTAGTTTGCATAACCGAGTCAGTTTGTGGTTGAACAGAGAATCAGAAAATTAAGTGTTGTGAGAGTTTGAAGAATTAAAACACATATTAGATTGAAACCAAAATTGGATGGGTCCATGACCTATAATAAACTTGAAAAATCAATACTATTAAAAATACCCAAAATTGTATTACAAATTTGTAGTTAAATCTAATAAATATGTTAATTGAATTATATAGTTTATTTATGTTTCGGCAATTTTGTTTTGACCCGCGCTTGAGAAATTTATAATAGGTAGGGAGACTAACTTTATACTATTAACCATAAAAATTTTTTTATGGTTTCCACGAGACTGAACTCCAACTTATTCTTTTGTTTCCCACCACTACACCCTATGGTTTCCAGATCACCCAAGTCTTGAACTTGTCCAATAATATATAGATAAAAATATACTCGTGTTAGATATATACACAACAATGGAGATAAGTTATAAAAATGAGAGAAAACTAACCAATAAGAAAATTATTAACATTTATGATTCAAAATAATATAGTTTTAAAAATAAAAGAATTGTTTCATAAATATAGGGAAGAATATTATCATTTAGGTTTTCACCCACGCTTAGAAAACATTAGCATTTAGGTTACACTTTTACAAAATGAAGATATCTAAATTATAAATATATACAAAACGATAAACTTACATTTGCATCACAAAGGATTAGTTCCATGGTCTCCCCTATGTATTTCATGAAATGTCTCCATGTATGAAAGATTTTGACTTGGATGCATGCAGTCTTCCTCGGTTTTATATCACAACAACTGCAAATTATTTGCCATTTTTGTTTTAAGTTTTTCAATGAATGATGAATATAGTGGTTAAAAGAGGCTATATTTATAATAGGTAGGGATGATATACATTTAGGTTACGAAAATGTAGGAAATAATATTTAGAAGATTTTAAAAAATATCTCTTTCGAGAAATAAATAATATTTCTTGAAGATATTTTGAATTAGTTAAGAAGTTTAAAGTTTAACAGTTAATGGTAATACAACTACGGTAAGTTACCAAAATTTATGGAAACCAAACAAAGAATAACTAACCACGATATTGATTATGGTTAATTTCTAAACTTGTAGATGAAAGAGTTCATTTATTTTAGTACGAAGATAATCGTCCAGCCCTCTTCACGAACTTGTACAATCGATGCCACAGCACTAGCAGCTTATTTGTCGACTTCTCTTCTTTGCTGAGCCGAGGCAGGAGCAAGGATTCCTGAAAAAAAGGCGGGAAGGCTAGAGACTTCTTTTGCTTCTCTTATTTAAGAGCAGCTTTCTCCGTTCTGAAGAAAGGATGCATTCGTCAGCGTTGGAAGGCTTATAGAAAATAGTTTTTGCAATATTTTCTTAACAAAACGTATCTCATCCATTAAATGTCACTATGAGAATGATGATATATGGACATATGAAGAAAAGTTAATACAAAAATATTTGAAATTATCTTGCATATAACAAATTTAGTTATTATTCAATAACAATCTTAATATATTATTTAAATATTTTAAAAATCAGATATCAAAGATATTACCAAGATCTTTTCTAATATTGCATTTTGACAATATCTTTTAATATTTTTTAAGTAAAATATAAATATTTATTGTTTTAATATTTATTTTAAATAATAGAATGTACTTTTAAATATTATTAAAATTAAATTTAATTCATTTGGATTTTTTAATTAAGAAATACCATTACTATAATATTTATAAATACATTATTCATATTAATAATTAAATTACTACAATAAATAATATATATATATATATAATAACTTAATTAAAATTATTTTATATACTATAAATTAAAAGAATTACATATTCATGACAACATATATTCATAGAGTTTACAACATACTTCAATTTATTAATGCAAAATATTAAAATATATATTAAAAGAATAAAAAATTATATTTAATATAATATCTAAATTACTATATTAAAATATAATTTAGTATATTTTTTTGATAAAAACAATATTATTTTTTGTTGATTTTATTATACAGTATATTGAATTATATATTATGATTTAAAATTACAATTTATTACAATTTATTTTATAAATATGTAAACATTTATAAATATGATAGCATCTGAACACCATACAATTAATTTATATTATAATAAATATTTATGTAGTCAATCTATAGATTAAAACCGTAGTATAAAGTTTATAAGACAATATAAATGTATAAAATATAATATGGAGTATGGTTAGAGTAGTTAATGGGAAGAGAGTGAATAAATCGGGTATATTTAATATGTGATATGATTTGTAACAATTGATATATATATATATATATATAGATGTAAGACCAAAAAACAAATTACCAAATTGCCATTAATGAGGGTGCACACAACTTTCATCAGTCGATTTTTCAATGGCCTTCACTTTTAATAGTATAGATACTCACGTCTCTTTTATTATAACTGTACATATAATACATATATACATATGTGAGAAAGGATATTATATCATTTAAATAGGCAAGGGAGGAGGGTTATTCACCCAAATTCTAACTCATTAATCGAAACCGATCCATCACGTTATCTTCTTTATATTAGAAGCAAAAAATTTAATATGAACTTGAACTTTATATTAAACCAATAGACATATAGGTCATTTAAGAATATAAAATATTCTTACAATAAACACACACGAAGAGGCGGCTGGCGATGGCGATGGCGATAGCGATCTTCTTCAAGATCTACTGATTTACTATGTCCTCTAGGTCTTTTTACCGAGATCTCCTCTTCGGTGATAATGGTTTGTTTCGGAAATTTGGTTTCCACGGTTGTGATTTGATTCTCGATTGGGTTTTGAGGGTTAAAAGGGATCTGATGGGTTGGAGGGTTCATAATGGCGATTTACTGATACACGATTTCCTGGATACGGTTGATTCGCGGAGGATACTTTGTATCTCTTCTATCAAGAGGTTTGATTCTTCTTATTTGCAGAGATCGTTGGGAGATTTATGGGTTTCCTTTTTGTGTTTGAGTGATATACCTCATTGGTTTTTTGAGGAAAGTAAAGGTTTTTCTGGATTTAGGATTATCTCAATTTACACAGAGATGGAAAGGCAATATTGTGACTGTAAGAATTTTTTCGATAAATGGTGGAGATACACGGCGTATCTTTTTAATATCTTCGGAGATTTGATCAACTTCAATGTTTTGATTGAGTATTGCTTGGCTCGTAATATATATATACATAGTCGTAAGCTTAATTTTGTGCTATCAAAAACCTATCTTTCTTACTTTTCCTTCAATTCTTTCTTAATCAATTTTCATTTGGTGTTGCTTTCCTTGGTCAATATCATGTCTCAGGGGCAATGGATTTCCAAGACCGGAGCAAAGAAGGGTGTTGAAGCCAAACCGGTGATGAGAGTGACGGTCCCCCGTTTTGACAACTCTGCACGTATTGCCAAGTATTCCAAAACTCTTATTGGGAGGTGTATGAATCCATCAAGGCAAGAGATGAGCAATTTGTTGTTTTTACTTCCTCGTTTTTGGAATGTGGAGGGTAGAGTAAACGGAATGGACCTTTGGATGGGCCGGTTTCAGTTTGATTTTCAACTTGAGGAAGACATCTCAGAGGTGTTAAGTAAGGAACCATTCCATTTTGATCACTGGATGGTGTCCTTGGTAAGGTGGAAGCCAGTTCTGGAGCCAAACTACCCTTCGAAGCTTACTTTTTGGGTTCGTGTCATGGACATTCCACTGCAGTTTTGGGATGAGAAGACTTTTACGAGCATCGGTGAAGCTTTGGGTGTACTCAAAGCACCAGTGGATCTTGTTGATGGGCGAGTTCGTGTTGAGAGAGATGGCTTTAAACCACTGGTTTTTTCCATGGCAGTGGAGTTTGAAGAAGGTGTGGAAATAATGGTGGCTTTGCGTTATGAACGTCTACTGGGGTATTGCAGAGAATGCTTTCACTTAACACATGACCAGTCCATTTGCCCTACTTTGGCTACGGATAATGGCCTTATGGAAGAGAAGGAGGGCCCAGTCGAGGGAGGGAAACAAGCTTTAAGTTACAAAGGTGCAGTGGAGATTGGAAGACAGAGTTATGGGGGTAGACGTGATGGTAACTCGTTGCGTCCTCCAATGGGAAAAGGTGGTCCTAGGGACAAAGGTAAAGGGGCTCTATCGGGTAAACAAGGCTTCTCCAGGAATGAAAAGCTTCATCATTTCCATGGAGAAGGATCGGCTTTGAATGGAAGACATGAGGAGCGTGGATACACGAGGAAGGAAGAACATGTAGCAAAAGCTCAACAGTCTGGTCCAGGGATTGGTGATGAGCTTGTAGAGCCACGCAATGCTCCTAAATTAGTTGATGATGCTCTTAATCGCATGTATTTTTCTCCTTCTGAAGGACAGTCTAAAACAAGAGATAGGATGAAAACCGGGTCCACCTCGAGGGCTCGTAAATCACTCACTTTTGAGGAAAAAGTATTTGATTCAACCGGTGAGGAATATAAGGAGGAGATCTCATCCTCAGGACAGGCAGATGATACTTCTTGTAGAAAGATGATTGGGATTGTAGGGGAAGAAAATGAAGATCAAAAAAGGAAAGACCAGGAAATGGAGGAAGCGGGTTTAGGATCTGACTCTGAATTTGTTTTGGAGGGTGAAGGTGATTTAGAGGATTGGGAGCAAACGGAAATTCCTGACATCCCGGAGGATATGGAAGATGAGGTTAAGACGGTGAAAGAGGCTGGAATGGAGATAGATGTCGAGGGAGTGATGGGAGTTGAAGAGGACGACGGGGATAGAGCTCCTAAGAGGAAGAATGTTGCTGCTGAGCCTACTATCAAGGGTGGAAACAATAAAAAACGTCAGGCTCCACCCATTTTATCACCACGTAAGCAACTGTTGGCAAAGGTGGCCACCAAGACAGGCATGAGAGGGCTTAAGAAGACATCTTCTAAGCCAAAAAAACCTGTAGAGTAAGTGCAAGGGTTTCTGGTAACTTTAATTTTCAATAATGATGGATTGTACTTTGAAATCCACTCCTTTTATTTTTGCTTTGCGTTCCCGTTGGTGTTATAAGGGTTTTTCCCTTTTCTTTCCATGTCGAATGGCTGAGTTCTGGCCTTTTTTAATTAATAAGACTGCTATGTTGAAGTTTTATATGATTTCAGTGTTAAGAATAGGTTCTTATCTAAGTTGGTTCTACTACTATGTTTTACATAATTCAACAGTAGTGAGGTATGGGCTGTACTCTTGTATGCTTAGTATACAGGTTCTCGTTTTCCAAAGATTTTACATAATCCACATTCTTTCACATTGGTTGAATGATCTTGTTATCGTATGGGTCACAACTGTCGTGGGCTATTATGTTCATTTAACATGTCTACTAGGTACAACAGTGAAAGGGTATCACTTGATCATGAGAATGCGTTCAGGTTATAATTGTGGATATTACTCTGTTTTTTTCTTTGCTGGGCAGATTTCATCTTTTATTCTTGCTGTGAAGTTTCGAGACTTGGTGGTTCTTCATATAAGGCGGTGTAGATGGTACGACCACATTAGTACCTTATTCGGACTATGTTTATTGAATTTGAATCAGGTGCCTGGTAACACTTATCTGCTTTTAGCTCGACAATTCTCACTGTTTGAGCTGTTGTGGTCTGAGTTATGTGGTGTGAGTTGGTATGATGAAGCTCCATATAATGGTCATGGAGCGGATTGGCAAATCTTTTTAGGTATTCCGGCTACGTTGGTCTTTGGTAACAGGGGTTGGGAAATGCTGCATTTTACATGTGTTTATGGTTCTTTTACATTTATCTTTGGTACTGATAGTTGTCTCTCCTATGGGATGCGACAATTTTTAAATTACAGTCCACCAAAATTGATTCATGTCAAGATCAAACCCAAACAGAGGTGTCGATATTCATATTGTGTTTTGTTTACAATCATTGATCATGGTTTCAACAATAAAATTATGGTTTGGCTTGATAACCTAGAATGTGAATTTGTTGGATGGTATTTGGAATCTGTTTCTTCCCAGAGTCTTTTTGATAAGAGAGAAATACGGAGGTATCAAACATGCATTGAAGTACGGTTTAATAATATTTATAGATTAAGTAACCAATGATACTTTAATCTGACTGTTGCAAAAT
Source organism: Eruca vesicaria subsp. sativa (assembly GCA_932364175.1). Taxonomy (NCBI): domain Eukaryota; kingdom Viridiplantae; phylum Streptophyta; class Magnoliopsida; order Brassicales; family Brassicaceae; genus Eruca; species Eruca vesicaria. The sequence goes on along the minus strand of CAKOAT010100710.1, from coordinate 341,132 downwards.
TTAAAGTGATCACATATTTTTGGCTTGTTATATGGTATCAATGGATTTTCTTAATAATGTCCCAATGTGTTCAAATTAAGTTATTTAATGGTGGTATAATGATTTGGTCATTATTATACCTTACCTACGGGAGACATATGTAAAAAAATTTTATGAGTATATTAAGTTGGAATTGTAGGGGTGCTGGGGGTTCAGATACGGTTCAAAGGATTAGGGATTTACGCCGCCAGTATTTTCCAGATTTTATATTTTTAATGGAGACGAAACAAAAATTTGGTTACATGGATGCCTTAAAATCAAGCTTGGGGTATGATTGCTTACACACGGTGGAACCAATTGGACGTAGCGGTGGTTTAGCTTTAATGTGGAAAAGTTGCTACGTAGTCGATATCATCAATAGCGATAACAGAATTATTGACCTCAAGGTGACAATGGGTTCTATGGTTTTTTTCCTTTCATGTGTATATGGCGATCCGGTAAGAGGAAGAAGACGAATTGTCTGGGATAAATTAACGGACATTGGTGTGGGTAGAGATGAAGCATGAGTCTTGGTTGGGGATTTTAATGAATTAATGCATAATGGAGAAAAATTAGGGGGTCCTACTAGAGAAGAGAACACCTTCTTTGATTTTCGGAACATGGCTGAGGCTTGTAAAATACGGGAGATGCGATCCACGGGTAATACCCTTTCATGGGCCGGTAATAAGGATCATAACTGGATACAATGCCGTTTAGATAGGAGCTTTGGTAATGCTGAATGGTTTCGACTATTTCCTCAATCATCAACGGAATATATGAGTATGTGGCCTTCTGATCATCGTCCACTACGTATTGAGTTTGCTCTTGAACCTGAGAACTTGCAACGAGGACGGTTTTATTTTGATAAACGGTTATATGGAAAACGAGGGGTTGAGGAAGCCATTATCCGAGGATGCGACGGAAACAACGTTAACTCGAATCTTAATGTTCTTGATCGTATTGCTCGATGTCGGTCAGAATTATCTAAGCTTAAAAAAACAAATGACTGGAATTCAAAAACAAGGATATAATGGTTGAAAAATGATTTGGATAAGGAAAGCTCAAAGCAATTTCCTATTTTTGGGTTGTTAAGAAGACTAAAGCATGATTTGGCAATGGCCTATAGAGAAGAAGAAATTTTTTGGAGGCAAAAAAGTAGAGAAGAATGGTTAAGAGAAGGGGATAGAAATACTACTTATTTTCATAATGTTGTTAAAGGAATAAAAATAAGATATAAGATTTTGATGCATAAAGATATCTTTGGTAACGAAAATTTTTCAGAAGGGTCTAAAGGGCATATTGCTACTGAATATTACAGAGATTTATTTTCCAGTTCAAACCCAACTGATCTAGAAACCTTGTTTGATGGATTTGTAAGTAAGGTTACGCCGGAGATGAACATTTCACTAACCAGAGAAGTTTCTTATGAAGAAATTAAGAAGGCGGCTTTTGGCATTAAAAGTAGTAGTGCTCCAGACGAAGATGGTCTAACCGGTTTTTTCTACCAAAAATATTGGCACATAGTTGGCCAGAAAATTATTGACGATGTCCAAGGTTTTTTTAATACGGCCATTATTCCTGATGGATGGAATCATACACAGCTTTTCTTGTTACCAAAAATTTTACATCCCACAGAGATGAAGGACATGAGACCCATTAGTCTTTGTAGTGTACAATATAAGATTATTTCACGCATTTTATGTGAACGTTTGAAGGTTGTTATGCCTAATATAATATCAGAAACACAAGGAGCTTTTGTTGAAGGACGGTTAATTACTGAGAATATCATTATAGCACATGAATTAGTTCATGGGCTCCGAACAAATGATAAGCTTGGAAAAGAAGGTATGGCTATCAAGACTGATATGTCTAAGGCTTACGATAGGGTATAGTGGAATTTCCTTGAGGTATTATTAGAGAAACTGGGTTTTGATCGCAAATGGGTAGTTTGGATAATGTCGTGCATTTCAACAGTTACTTTTTCAGTATTACTTAATGGACGTTCCCATGGTTTTATTAAACCTGAAAGAGGAATACGTCAAGGAGATCCCTTATCTCCTTTCCTTTTTATTTTATGTGCAGAGGCCTTGGTACATGTTTTGAACAGAGCTGAGGCTGCTGGGAATTTACATGGTATCAAGTTGGCTAAAGGTAGCCCTTCGGTTCATCATTCGTTATTTGCTGATGACAGCTTATTGTTGTGTGAAGCTTCTACCAGGGACAGTGAGGAAATTATGAAAGCACTGAAACTTTATGGGGATGCGTCTGGGCAAATGATTAACCCTTTGAAATCCTCCATCATCTTTGGAAAAAAATACCAGAGGACAAAAAACGAGCAATAAAGATGGTCTTGGGGATTGAAAAGGAAGGTGGCGAGGGTTCATACCTTGGACTTCCCGAATGTTTTCAGGGATCAAAGAAAGATCTCCTAAACTTCATAAAAGAGAAATTAGAGGGGTGTTTGCAAGGGTGGTATTCCAAAACTTTGTCGATGGGAGCCAAGGAAGTTTTAATAAAGTCAGTCGCATTAGCTCTCCCAATATATGCAATTTCGGTTTTCCGGTTACCAAAGGGTCTTTGCGAACGAATTACGAGTGCAGTTATTGAGTTTTGGTGAAGTAGTGGGGATAAGAAAAGAAAGATCCCCTGGGTAGCTTGGAAAAAATTATGTAAACCCAAGGAACAAGGAGGGCTTGGTTTTCATGACATTGGCCGTTTCAATCAGGCCTTACTCGGAAAACAAGCCTGGCGAATTTGGAATAGTCCGGACTCTTTGGTTTCTCGCATTCTTAAGGGTAAATATTTCAGAAATGGTAATTTCCTAGACTGTGGAATGGGAACACGTCCGTCTTTCGCATGGAGAAGCATCATGCATGGTAGAGATCTACTCAAAAAGGGATTGTTTCGACATATTGGTAACGGGAAGGATACTAACGTTTGGGCAGAAAATTGGATTATTGATACTATTCCCCGCTCCCCAATGTTCAAGGAAAATAGTCCCATAAACCTAGCGTTGAAAGTTTCTGATTCAAGGATCTAACCAATGGGATACTAATTTGTTACATCAGACATTCACATCACAAGATGTTCAAAGAATATTATTACTGAAACCGGCAGTTGAATTCCAAGATTCTTTTAAATGGGGTTTTACATCAAATGGTACATATTCGACCCGAAGTGCTTATAAGTTTTCAGAGGCTCTTTTGGATTATGAACATCCTCCACAGGTTCCTCTTAGCCCCATTGAAAAACATTTGTGGAAGGATTTATGGAAGACGAAGGCTCCACCTAAAATCAAACACTTTATGTGGCGTGCTCTTTCTGGTGCTTTAGCTGTCAAACAACGGTTGGCTACTCGGGGTATCAATATTGATCAAACTTTTTATGTATGTGGAAATGGGATTGAGAGTATATGTCATGTCCTCTTTACTTGTGATAAAGCAAGAGCCACATGGGAACAATCGAGTTTTCCGGTTCCTCCTGGGGGTTTTTCGTGCACTTCCACTTTTTTAAATTTTGTGCACCTGAATAAGACTGCCAAGAACATCAATATGGATAACCATACAAGGAAAGTATTCCCATGGCTCCTATGGGAAATTTGGAAGGCTCGGAATACCATTACTTTTGAGAGTAAAGTGATAGATGCTTCGGTCGTGGCTACAAAAGCTTATGAAGCAGAATCTGAATGGTTTGATACCTTCACTGAAAGGGCTGATGTGGATACTAATACCGTTACGGAAATGATCCGCTGGAAACCCCCATCCATGGGCTTCCTAAAATGTAATATTGGATCTTCTTGGGTCAAATCCAATCAACCTAGTGGGGCATCATGGATTTTACGTGATGGTAATGGGGTTACGATCATGCATAGCCGTCGGGCGTACTCTCATATGCGTACAAAAACCGAGGCTGATTTATGGGCTTTGTTTTGGGCGGTTGAATGTATGGCTAATTTACATTTCAAAAATATTATTTTTGAGACATCGTCCATCGACCTCCATACTTTTCTCACACAGCCAGAGTGCCAACATCCCTATGACTTCAGCCTCATACGCCATAATATTCTCTCCCTTTTGGAAAGGATAGACATATGGAGTCTTGATCATGCCCACCGAGATCGCAACGAAGCAGCAGTGGCTATTGCTATTAGTGTCACTCGTGATCAGCGCCACCATTCATACATAGCCAGACATGCTACAGTCTGGCTCTTTCATCTTCTCGCTTTAGAGACTCAAAATTAAGGGTTCAAGCTAGGTAAGTTCCCCTTCATGTTGCTGTTGGGGTCTACTGATTTCCCATCTTCTTTTTTAATCTTCTTTTATGTATTTTCTATATCCTTTATTGTACAACTAGGTGTCGACCCGCGCCCTGCGCGGAGTGAGATTATTTTGACTTTGATCAAACAATAATTTGGTATATTAATTTGTTTAACTAAAAATAGGTAGTGGATGTGAATTAGTAATAAAAATCATATAGTCATATAATGAGATATTAGTATAGCTGCGAAACGAAGCATTGATTCATAGCTATTTGTTTTCACTTTTTGTCTTATATATC
>CAKOAT010100710.1:320518-334614 GCA_932364175.1 Eruca vesicaria subsp. sativa | reverse complement strand
TTTTTTCCTATTTTTATTTATACTTATGTAAGGAAATATATTTTGAAGTTGAAAACAATAGTATTTTGTACATCGAATATTGTCCAAATATAAAATATAAAGTTCGATTTTATAAAATATAAAATATTATATTTAAAATTTAAATATATGCCTAATTATGAAATAAGGTCGCATTTTTTTCCTATTTTTATTTATACTTCATGTAACGAAATATATTTTGAAATATATCGTAGGTGATGACAAAATACTTATATCAGGAAATATATCATACTTATGTAACAAAATATATTGTATCGTATATAAGGAAATATATAAGGAAATTTAATTAACTATATGCCGAGTATATGCATGTCATATATCATATATGTCATATATGTATATTTCTATCAATGGCATGTTGTGTAATTATTCTAGTTAACTAAGGTCTTTTAGTTAAAAGGTGTGAGAAGGCTTGTGGAGTTGCCACGTAGGAAATGGCATGCATGTAATAAACACATGAACTAAAGGTTTATTTGCAAAAGTTCTCCTCAGATAATAAGAAGGGGATCATTGTTGCGAGTGTTATAAAAAAAAACACACACACGAAGATTACTTAGACCAAACGTTTCTTCTTAGAGAAGGGTTTTCAGAGATTAATAGATATAGCTCTCAGCAAGGGGCGCCGCAGAAGAAGAAAAAAAAAACCCCTCTCTCATTCAAAGAAGGTCTCATCTAACCCTAATTTGAGAGAGAGAGAGAGAGAGAGAGAGAAAGGAAAGCTCCATTCCTCACACTGGAACCATACCATGGCCCATAGCGAGACCATCGAATTTTATTCCGGTAAGATCTCTATCCATCTTTTCTTAGCAGAAATTTGTTTGTTAGATTTCGATCTGTAGTAGGTTCGCTTACGCCTTGTCCTTTTTTTCTTTTTCTTGAAAGACAATGACACATACCTCTTCTGGAACATGGATGACGTCCCAGTCCCTGTGGATACAGATCTTGGTTCTGTTTCTAGTAATATCGAACGTGCGCTTTTTCTAATGGGCTTTGAGGGGTCTCTGACCATCATTGTGGATTGTAAGAAGCTCAAGTACACCGAAGAAGAGTTGTGGAATGCAGGACATATCTCATACTTACCCTTCTGTAAATTCCTCACAATAATTATCTCTTTCTTTGCTTCTATTTAATTTAGTGTGCATGCTGAAATAATTATTTTTTTTTGTAGCCGCAAAGGCTTACCGGGAAGGTCTTGTGCATCCTCCTGTGCATATGAGTTATTATATGCTGCTTATGGCAGAAGATACTGGACCAATGCATGCGAATGTAGCTGTAATCACAAATTCAAAGAGTGAACCAGATAGTGAGTTACATAGGGTAATGCACTGTTTGAAATCCAGAGGTCACAATGTTCTCCTAGTAGAGCCTCCATCTGATGATGTTGATCTCTTTAGTGTTGACTCTCTATTTAATAATTCACGACTTTTGGGTGGAGGAAAGCCTATATCCAAAAAAGAGTTAACTAGTGATGATCGGCGGCGTGTGTATTCCTGGGAACTTAAAGAGGATGAGGATGAGGATGATGATGTCAGCAATCTCTCCAGCACGAAGATGTTAGATTTCTCCGGTAATACCATTTCAATTTTTTTGTTTTTTTGTTTCATCTGTCATTTTAAAAATGAGTTGTAAATGGTATTTAATATCTCTCTCTCTCTCTTTTGCATCGCTCAGAGCCTGTCAGAAACATCAAAGGGGATAGGACAATCATCTTCTGGGATGCCATGGGTTGCCCATTCCCTCTTTCTTTCTCTCCTGATTTGATTTATGAGAAAATCAAATCACTTCTTTTGGAAAAAGGTTTTAGTGATAATATTATAATCTGGGCTTATGTCGATAAGTATCTGGGTGACAAAACGTGGGATTCAAGAATCTACTTTCTTCCCGGAGGTGAATTCCTAGCTTTTTCTTTGTGTGTGTATCTATATATATATATCACTTGCGTTGATGTTTTTTTCTTTTTTTCCAGGGAATGAATCCTCGAGACGTATCAGAATGGTAAATGACATGTATCTATTGTCGTGGGACTCTCCTCTGCGCAGTCATAAAGGAACTTTGATCCTAGTCTCGGATCACTTCTTATGTGACCCCCACTACAATGAGTTGTTTGGAAACATGAGGCACAGATACTACAATCTCATCTTGCGAGTTCCTAACTCGAGGGCGATCAGAAAGATATCTGATGAATGGCTACGTCCTCTACTTGGTATAGTAGGTAAACACTTTTGTTTGCATTAAACCTGATGATACTGATGATTCTGATCTTGGACGAGCTAGCTTATGTTCCGATCTTGCTTGTTTCACAAGATCTATTGTTGCATCCAGATATTTATATCAAAAACTCTTTGTTTTTATTATTGCAGCCAGAGTTCCAGAGTGAGCACAGCAACACATCAGAAATCCCTGATGAACGGCCACGGTCTCAAGCACGCACTTTGGGTATTGAAATAAGCGAAAGCTCAGAAGGACCTCTTCCCAAAAAGCCTAAACTGGATGCTGGCTATGAAAAATCTAGAATAATCTCCACCTCCTTAACATAAAAAATCTAGATATTGTTATAGAACAATCTAGATACTTTAGATAAAATAATCTAGATATTTAGTAAGAATTTTTCTAGATTTAGGATTAAAATATTTGAGATATTTCTACTTTGGAGGCTATAAATACCTCCATTCCCCTCTCATTTTGTATCATCAAGAAATCATCTAAGTTTGTAAGAATCATCAAAGTAATAAGAAGTTCTCTTAAGTAAATTAAAGATTTCTTCTTCACACAAAGTATTTTCCCTTCAAACACTTAAAACACTTTCTCCATCGTTACTAAAGTATTTTTCATTCCAACAACACCTTCCCAGGGCTAATGATACTGATTATTTATGTACCGATCGATCTTGCTTGCTTCACAAAATCTATTGTTGCAGCCAATTGTTTTATATCAAAAACTCTTGTTTTTATTTTCGGATTTTACGCTTTTGTTTATTATAAACTTGCAAACTCTGTTGTGATAAATTTTATTAGTCTTCCATCTTATTGGCTACACTGTTCTTGTTGCTGACCAAGGAGTTGCACAACATCTTGTAAGCTTATAGTGCTGAAAGCTTGCTCAAGAAAAAGAGAGACTTTTCTTTAATGAGAAAGTGCTAATATGTTGACATGGCTTGTGGCAAAGCATAATCAAGCATCCATTTCTTATTCATTTTGGTCAATCCTTTCACTCTTTTCTCACTAGTCTGTAGGCTCCTCACTGACTTGAGTGTGCTTCTTTCGAATCCATAGTTCCCGTCCCAACTAAAGAAGGATTTGATTCTCTAGAGAAGGAGAATGGGTGTTTCCGAACACGAGGAGGCTCAAATATGCCTCTAGAACAGAGGAGTTTCGAGCATAACCAAGGAAGTCTGGCTCCAATACTAATGGCAAGATCAAGGAAGTCGAATGCCAACCCCAGGTCAAGACAAGGAAAATGTCAAGTGTCAAAACCTCAAGGGAGGTCCAGGAACTCAATTCGTATGACAAATGCAAGGTCAAGAAAGTCAAATGCCTTCATCTCAAAAGAGTTACCACCAAGGCCAGGGGACACCAAATCCATTTACAAGGCCAAGGTCAAGGAAGTCAACACCCTCCTATCATATTGGTTATAGCCAAAGACAGGGGGCTCATCTCAAGGATCACCAAGCAGTTACAGCCATCGAGGGAGCAGTAGCCAAGGGCCATCAGTTTTTCAAACTTGATTATACCACATTTACTAACTTTCAGTTGCTAACAAAAGTTTGTGTGATTTAATTAATACCTAAATTTATATTTCACGATAATATGCCAATCAAATATATAACTGATGATTAAAACCATTTTATAGAAAAATAAATCCATATTCTATTTTGAAAATATAATAATTAGATTTTTAAATCATTTCAAGTCAATACTCTAAGAAAAACATAAATTTTCACGAACCTATGGCAATCAAACATATAACTTCTTTCGGGGTAAAAATATGTGATGTTTTATTATCGATTTATAATTGCTAATTTATCTTAACTAGTTACAAAAAGAATTCAACATTATATTTCGAAAATACATGTTGCTTAGATTTTAGAATTATCTATAGTATTATTTGAGAAGTGAATTTACTTATTTTTTCATGATTTTAAAATAAGTCATTAATTACCAAATTTTATTATTTAAAATTTAATGTATGTTTATATGTATATTATGATATCCATATCTTCTATATACTAAATCATAATTCACCTAGTCAATTATATGATGACACATAATTTTTATTTTATTTTTAAAGAAAAAAAAAGATAAGAACCGAATTAATACAAATAGAAATGTTGAATAAAACTGAAATAAAATACGAAGATCTCAAGACACTAAACCGTCCAGATATCCAACTAGGCGTCATGATCACCTGCAACGGAAGAAAGGGGTTAGCAACAGGGGAATCACTCAGTGAGGTATGAGATGCTAAACACGCAAAACACTGACTAAATAAATAGAATTCCCACTATAGAAGTTTAGCTCTAACATGAACAAACATAATGTCTAACGCATCACACAAAACAAACAATGCGCTGATGGTACATAGCTAGTCCACACACCCAGCATTCTCTTCATACAGATATACAATATCATAATTTGTGTCGCTAGTCCAGACATCTCTGAACCCCCGCACTGCACAACTATGTGTCGATATGAAAACGTGTCTACACCCCGCACCTCACAAATATGTGTCGCTAGCCCAAACTTCTTTTAGCTCCCACACTCCAATATGCGTCGATATTCCGGATGTCTCCGAACCCCAGCACTCATATACGTCGATAGCTCAAATTTCTCTGGCCCCGTACTCATACATGTCGATAGCTCAGATTTCTCTGGTTTGCATATTCATCACTTAATCCATATTTTATCATATATATTTATATGTATATAAGTATTTAACCATTTAACATCAATCAATCCAAACAATGGTTGAATCCTCTAGACTTCCTAATTCTGGTTTACATTTAATAACCTACCTACCAAACAAACTCAATTCATACAGACGGAACATGCTTCGAAATCTAAACTAAAATAGGAAGAATTTTACACTAGTATCGGGATTTACAGAATATACCCTCACCTTATAATATCGAAGAACCAAGAAAAAGACGAGATGACTTGCGCACCACGAAAACTGCAATGATCTTGACTTGTCGCCACGGCACACCAGATCGGAAAATATACAAAGAAAATGGATATAATAATAATATATAAAGCTAGGGTCAAGCATTACTTGATATATAAGAATAATAGTACAAAGGAAAATGAGACCGTACGCATGAGTTCACGGTTTACAACGAAGGTGACACAAGTGATCACTATGGTGAGAGAGGGGAAGCTTGGTGCACAAGCAAGAGGTGAAGCTTACCCTAGATCTCACTCTTCTCCTTGGGTAATGTACGTAAGAAAACTCCGGCAACACCGGTGACATGGATTGCACCTCCGGTGATGGCTCATGGTGGTGAGACGATTGCTCCGTCTTGCTCACGCTCTCCTTTGCTTGGCTCCGGTGGGATGAGGTGAGATGGTTCACGGTGGTGGAGGTGATTGCGTCTCGCATCTCCTAACAACAACGCACAGCTTCATAAAGAGGGAGAAGAGGCACGTGGGAATAAAGAAGGAAGGAGATGAAGAGTAGAGAGTGTTGATCAGAGGTGGATAACAATGGCATCAGCTATGGCTCGATCTAAAATAAGGGTGGCTGGCTTTTTAACGAAGAGTAAAGCATATATAAGCGTACAGGTTTAGGTCAGAAAATATTGGCCGGTTTGATTTAATAAATAAAAAAATTGAACAAAAAATCAAAACCCTAATTTTAGAGAGAGAGAGAGAAAGGAAAGCTCCAGTCCTCACTCCTCACCCTGGAACCATACCATGGCCGATAGCGAGACCATCGAATTTTATTCCGGTAAGATCTCTATCCATCTTTTCTTAGCAGAAATTTGTTTGTTAGATTTCGATCTGTAGTAGGTTCGCTTACGCCTTGTCCTTGTCCTTTTTTTTTTCTTTTTCTTGAAAGACAATGACTCATACTTCTTCTGGAACATGGATGACTTCCCAGTCCCTGTGGATACAGATCTTGGTTCTGTTTCTAGTAATATCGAACGTGCGCTTTTTCTAATGGGCTTTGAGGGGCCTCTGACCATACTGAATTGTAAGAAACTCAAGTACACCGAAGAAGAGTTGTTCAATGCCGGAGATATCTTATACTTACCCTTCTGTAAATTCCTTATTCTTTTGTAGCCGCAGAGGCTTACGGTGATGTGCATCCTCCTGTGCATATGAGTTATTATATGCTGCTTATGGTAGAAGATACTGGACCAATGCATGCGAATGTAGCTTTAATCACAAATATAAAGAGTGAACCAGATAGTGAGTTAGATAGGGTAATGCACTGTTTGAAAATCAGAGGTCACAATGTTCTCGTAGTAGAGCCTCCACCTGATGATGTTGATCTCTTTAGTGTTGACTCTCTATTTAATAATTCACGACTTTTGGGTGGAGGAAAGCCTAAATCCAAACAAGAGTTAACTAGTGATGATCGGCGGCGTGTGTATTCCTGGGAACTTACAGACGATGAGGATGAGGATGATGATGATGATGTCAGCAATCTCTCCAGCACGAAGATGTTAGATTTCTCAGGTAATACCATTTCAAATTTGTTTTGTTTTTTGATTTCATCAGTCATTTTAAAAATGAATTGTAAATGGCATTTAACATCTCTCTTTTGCACCGCTCAGAGCCTGTCAGAAACATCAAAGGGGATAGGACAATCATCTTCTGGGATGCCATGGATTGCCCATTCCCTCTTTCTCTCTCTCCTGATTTGATTTATGAGAAAATCAAATCACTTATTTTGGAAAGAGGAGGTTTTAGTGATAATATTATAATCTGGGCTTATGTCGATAAGTATCTGGGTGACAAAACGTGGGATTCAAGAATCTACTTTCTTTCTGGAGGTGAATTCCTAGTTTTTTCTTTGTTGTCTGTGTATATATACACACTTGCGTTGATGATTTTTCTTTTTATGCAGGGTATGAAGCCTCGAGACGTAACAGAATGATAAATGACATGTATCTATTGTCGCGGGACGCTCCTCTGCGCAGTCATAAAGGAACTTTGATCCTAGTCTCGGATCACTTCTTATGTGACCCCCACTACAAGAAGCTGTTTGAAAGCATGAAGTACAGAAGCTACGATCTCATCTTGGCAGTTCCAAGGGCGATCAGAAAGATATCAGACAGCCCTGATGAATGGCTACGTTCTATACTTCTTAAAATAGGTAAACGCTTTTGTTTGCATTAAACCTGATGTTGATGATTCTGATCTTGGACGAGCTAGCTTATGTTCCGATCTAGCTAGGTTAACACGATCTATTGTTGCATCCAGATATTTATATCACAAACTCTTTGTTTTTATTATTGCAGGCAGAGTTCCGAGTGAGCATAGCAACACATCAGAAATCCCTGATGAATGAATGGCCACGGTCTCGAGCACGCACTTTGGGTAGTGAAATAAGCGAAAGCTGAGAAGGACCTCTTCCCAAAAAGCCTAAACTGGATGCTGCCTATGAAACACCTCCCAGGGCTAATGATACTGATCATTATGATGTGATACGGTTTGGGTATCGAGACTCGTAGAGACAGAGATTAAAAGGAAAGTACTGATTATATTATGGAATAGGTAAGGGTTTACAAGGTTTGAGAGAAATTATAGAGTCTCTCCTCTCTTCATGAACATGATGCTCAAACTCTTGATACCCCTCCTTTACAAATCTCATTCTTATTTATACTATTAAGCTAACCCTTATCATCAGCACGTACTGATGAGCCTCAAGCATGTGTAGCCTTCCACGTCACTCCCACACATTCTTCATGACCCAACATCCCATGTGCCTTTGCTCCCTCCTAACCACGTCAATAATCCTTAACATTCTAGAATACTTACTCTCCAAGCATTTTCTTAAATGGGCCAACGTATCATGATGTTGGACGAGCTTGCTTATGTTCCGAACTTGCTTGCTTCACACGATCTATTGTTGCAGCCAGATATTTATATCAAAAACTCTTGTTTTTATTTTGGGTTTACGCTTTTGTTTATTTAAACTGCTAACTCTGTTGTGATAAATTTTTAGTACTTGGTTTCTCTCGTTGCCTTCCATCTCCTTGGCTACACTAGAGTTAAACAACATCTTGTAAGCTTGTAGTGTTGAAAACTTGTGCAAGAAAAAGAGAGACTTCCTTAATGAGAAAGTGCTAATATGTTGAAATGGCTTGGGGCAAAAGCATAATCAAGCGTCCATTCCTTATTCACATTGTTCCATCCTTTCACTTTTTTTTTCTCATTAGTCTATAGGCTCTTCACTGACTTGAGAGTGCTTCTTTCGAATAGTTCTTGATCCATACTTCCCGTCCTGACTAAAGGATTTGATTCTCTTGAGGAGAGTGGGTCGGAACAAAAGTGGAAGCTCAAATATGCCTCTAGAACAGAGGAGTTTCATTCATAACCAAGGAAGTCTGGCTCCAATACAATGGCAAGATCAAGGAAGTCGAATGCCAACCCCAGGCCAAGACAAGGAAAATGTCAAGTGTCAAAACCTCAGGACGAAAGGTAATCAAATACCTTTATTTCAAGAGAGGTCCAGGAACTCCGGTCGTAGGACAAATACAAGGTCAAGAAAGTCAAGTACCTTCATCTCAAAAGAGTTACAAACAAGGCCAGGGGACACCAAATCCATTTACAAGGCCAAGTTCAAGGTCATATTGGTTATAGCCAAAGACAGGGGCTCATCTCAAGAATCATCAAGCAGTTACAGCCATGGAGGGAGCAGTAGCCAAGGGCCATCAGTTTTTCGAAGTTAATTATACCACATTTACTAACTTTCAGTTGCTAACAAAAGTTTGTGTGATGTAATTAATACCTAAATTTATATTTCATGATAATATGCCAATCAAATATATAACTGATGATTAAAACCATTTTATAGAGAAATAAATCCATATTCTATTTTGAAAATATCATAATTAGATTTTAAAATAATTTCAAGTCAATACTCCCAGAAAAAAACTTAATTTTTCACGAAACTACGGCAATCAAACATATAACTTCTTTTGGGGTAAATATGTGACGTTTTATTATCGATTTATAATTACTAATTTATTTTAACTAGTTACAAAAAGAAGTCAACATTATATTTCGAAAATACATATTGCTTGTAGAGTTATTTATACTATTATTTGAAAAGTGAATTTACTTCAATTTTTTTTTCATGATTTTATAATAAGTCATTAATTAACTAATTTTTTTATTTAAAATTTAATGTATGTTTATATGTATATTATGATATCCATATATCTTCTATATACTAAATCATAACTCGCCTAATCATTATATGATGACACATAATTTTTATTTTATTTTAATGAAATAACAAAAAAAAAACAAATAGAAAAATAGAAAATGACAAATTGTAAACACACTACAAAAAAAAATGAGTGAGTTGTATCACTTAATTTATATCAGGAAAATAAGTGATACTATGTTACATTACTTATTTGTAAATGAGACAAATATTTTAAATTTCAAATCAGTTACAACAAGTGATGTAGTTATTCGTTAATTTCACATCAATTCCATAAAAATGATATATTTTTATAAAAATTGTATCGTTTTAACAAAATTAATTTGATTATATACATTTACATCAATTAAATAATTGATGTTTCTATTTATTTTGGTTGACATCACTTATTAACATGATACAAAATTTACATCAATTAATATTGATGGTAAATAAAAATTATGTAGCAGTATTTTTCTTTAACATCAGTTTGAGAAAATGACGTTACTTTTTCTAAATTTGCATCACTTTAATATATGGACAATTCTCTCTTAAAATATTTAATCTATCACTTAATAAAATTTAAATAAAAAACGTCCACTATTTAGCAAAGTAACCATTTGAACCAATCCGTTTAGGATGATGTTAACAACTAACGGTAAGTTGTTCCTATTATTATGGCTTTAATATTTTGTTCTTTTTATGGCTCAAATTTACCTTCATCTCAACAATTAAAGCATTTTTTTGTAGAGATATCGTGATTCTTATTTTGGTTTCTTATTCTCTCTTAGTTTCTTAGCCATTTCAAAATTTAGACTTACAAGAACATAAGAACATGTGAGAGTCTCTAGCGGTTTAGAGTGGGAACATCAACGTAAAAAAGTTGGTATGTAGTTAAGAACAATTTTCAGTAACGAATCAATATAATTTATAGGAAACATGATGATGGGTTTTGTTTTTTTTTTATACATGATTTGAGAGAACACCACGATCAACTAATCAGAATCGGATATAACATTACAGAAAAGGTATTTGTTGGATTTTCCTCCATTAGCCCAAACCCAAAGTTATGATCCATATTAAGAGCCCAAAAGAGAAGCATAAGGAGAAATAATTCTCTAGAATTATGGAGAAAAATAGAGAAAGTTATGGAGTAGAATAGTTAATGTTAGATATTTTGGATTAGGATAATAATTTAGAGAAATCTAGAACATGTTAGAAGTTTCTCTCTCACTTGTATAAATTTAAGTTCTCTTTCTAATCATAGCAAAATAGAGGTGCTTAGCATCATTTGTAACAATCTAGAATTAAGAAGAAAAACATTTGTAAGAGAGAGAGTTTCTAAAAACAAACCTTTGTAGTAAATCCCTTTCCAAAAGAGAAAAAGTTTTTTTCTTAAATTTCTTAGTTGTCTAAATCCCATCTTCATCTCACAAATAATATTGGGTAATTTCTCAACAAAGTGGTATCAAAGCCAGGTTCAACAAGATCCAGTGTGATTCAAGATGGAGGCTACCGTTACCGTTGAAGGTGACATGTTCAAACTCACGACGGACAACTACTCATATTGGAAACCGATGATGGAAGATCACCTTTACTGTAAGGATTTGCATGAACCCATCATCATGAAGGAAAAGCCGGAAGGAAAGGATGACAAAACATGGGAAATACTAAACCGAAAGGCGGTTGCTGTAATCCGTAAGTATATTGACCGATCTCTCTTTGAACATGTCTCTACCTACACAAATGCTTTTGAATTATGGACAAAACTTGAATCCATGATTCAAAAGAAAACGCCTCGAAACAAAGCTCTTCTTGTCCGACGGTTGGTAAAACTGGAGTACAAAGATGGCCAAAGCATGATGGAGCACTTGAATAATTTCAAGGGCTTTGTAAATCAGCTTAGCAAAGTTGATATGAAGATTGAAGACGAAATGCAAGCCCTTTTACTCCTCAGTTCACTACCAGAGAGTTGGGACACACTAGTTGTGACCCTAAGTAATTCAGCACCAGAGGGAAAGCTTATGGATACCGTCACTGATAGCCTTCTGAATGAAGAAGTTCGCAGGAAGGAGCGAGGTTCGAGCTCTTATTCAGAAGCTAACATCGTTGATAGACGAGGTAGGGAAGAGACTCGTGTTCACAACAGAACCAGAGGACGAGACCAATCTCGCAGAAGATCCAAGTCACGTCCAAGAGTTACCTGCTACTATTGTGGCAAGCCGGGCCACATGAAATCAGAGTGTCGGTTTTTCAAGAAAGATCAACAAGCTGGTAATATCAAACCGGACCGGTTCAATCCTCCGAAGAAGCATGAAGACAAGACAACCACCATTGTTGAAGACCAGAGCGAAGATTTATATCTTGTTGGAGAATGTAATCTTAGCTCTGATGATAGCTCATGGATCGTTGATTCTGGTGCTTCTTTTCACGTCACCCCTCATGGAAGCTTCTTCACAACCTACCAAAGTGGTGACTTTGGCAATGTTCAAATGGGAAATCAAGGAAGAAGTAAGATCGTTGGAAAGGGGGATGTTATTCTTACATCAAATACTGGATGTAAGATAGTTCTCAATGATGTGAGGCATGTTCCCGATATGCGACTCAATCTCATATCAACCGGAAAGCTCGATGATGCCGGGTTGGATAACCATTTTGGTGGAGGAAAATGGAAGTTAACCAAAGGAAGTTTGATTATGGCTCGAGGAAGAAAAGAAGGATCACTTTATGTGACACAAGCCAAGCTATGTAAGGAAGAAGTAAACGTCGCAAGTACTAATATGGAGATATGGCATCGAAGACTTGGGCATATGAGTGAGAAAGGTTTAAATATACTTTCTCGCAAGAAACTTCTTCCTGACATGAAAGGTACGTCTCTTTCACCATGTCATGATTGCTTAGCCGGAAAACAACATAGAGTCGCTTTCCGAAGATCATCTACACCTATGAGAAGGAAGAAAATCCTTGATCTTGTGCATACTGACGTATGCTCCATGACTGAGAAATCCAATGGAGGGGCATCATATTTTGTCACCTTTATTGATGACCATTCAAGAAAGGTGTGGGTACATCTTTTGAAGACAAAAGATCAAGTTCTAGATGCTTTCAAAGAGTTTGTAGCCCAAGCTGAACGAAGTACGGGTCAAAAACTCAAGTGTGNTGGTGGAGAGTACCGGGGTCCTTTTGAAGCATTTTGTAAAGCTCATGGAATCAGAATGGAGAAGACACCACCAAAGACGCCACAATTGAATGGGCTAGCTGAAAGAATGAATCGAACAATCACAGAAAGAGTTCGATGCATGCTCTCTCATGCTAAACTACCAAAGCCATTTTGGGGAGAAGCTTTAAAGACTGCAGTATATATCATAAATCTTACACCATCAGTTCCTTTAGAAGGTGATATCCCGGAGGAAGTTTGGTCGGGTAAAAAGGTCTCTTACAACCATCTGAAGGTGTTCGGGTGCAGAGCGTTTGTCCATATTCCTAAGGATGAACGAGCCAAGCTAGACTCCAAAACAAAAGAGTGCATCTACCTTGGCTCACCAAAGGACGAGTTCGGCTATCGGCTTTGGGATCCGATTAACATCAAAGTTATTCGGAGCAGAGATGTCGTTTTCTTCGAAGATCAAACAATCGAAGATATCAACAAATCAAAGAACCCAAAGCTAAGGGTTGTAAGGAATGAAGATTCTCATAAGCCCCAAGATCATGAACAAATAATTGGAGATGATGGCGAAGGGGAACCCATCATGGATCCAAATGGTGATGAAAATGAAGAAGAAGATCAAGTGGAGCCAGAGGAAGAACATGAGCCAAGAAGGTCTGCAAGAGAGATAAGACCATCTGTAAGATATTATCGAGATGAGTATGTTAATCTTACAGATGAGGGGGAGCCTCAAAGCTATGAGGAGGCCATAGGAGACACTCATAGAGATGAATGGTTTGAAGCTATGCAAGATGAAATGAAATCCTTGCATGATAATCACACTTATGAGCTGATGAAGCTACCAAAAGGAAAGAGAGCCTTGAAGAACAAGTGGGTGTACAGGTTGAAGTATGAGGAGAGAAGCTCAAATCCAAGATACAAAGCCCGTTTGGTTGTGAAAGGATTCAACCAGAAGAAAGGCATAGATTTTGAAGAAATATTCTCTCCAGTGGTGAAGATGTCCTCTATTCGAGTGGTTCTTGGTCTAGCAGCGGTTCTAGACTTAGAGATTGAACAACTCGATGTCAAGACGGCTTTTCTACATGGTGAACTTGAGGAGGAGATCTATATGGAGCAACCTGAAGGATTCAAGGTTCCAGGAAAAGAAGACTTGGTTTGCCGATTAAAGAAGAGTCTTTATGGCCTCAAGCAAGCCCCAAGACAATGGTACAAGAAGTTTGACTCCTTCATGATGGATCATAACTTCAAGAAAACCAAGAATGATCACTGCGTTTTCATAAAGAGGTACGCAAGCGGCGACTTTCTCATATTAATGTTATGTTGACGATATGTTAATTGTGGGCCAAGATCGCAACAAGATAGCCGCATTGAAGAATGATTTGGGAAAATGTTTTGCAATGAAAGATCTGGGGCAAGCGAGACAGATCCTTGGAATGAAGATCACTCGGGACAGACCAAAGAAGCTTTTATGGTTGTCCCAAGAACGATATGTTGAAAAGGTGTTAGAGAGATTCAA
>CAKOAT010100710.1:300003-314462 GCA_932364175.1 Eruca vesicaria subsp. sativa | reverse complement strand
CTAAAAGTAAATAATAGAATTAATCAAAATTTAATATATTTAGAATAAAAATATTATAGTTGAATTCAGATAAAAGAATGTAATCTAATATACCCAAATAATAACAGTAAAATCGACTATAAAATAATAAAATTGACTAGATATAATATTTCTAAAATAATATGCCTAATTAAAGTAAAATAATATTATTAATATAAATCATGTATGCAAATTATAAATTAATTGAAAATTAAAAGTAAATAGTAATCAATTATTATAGTATATTTACTTAATAAATATTTATACCCGTGCATGAGCACGGGAAAATCACCTAGTTTCTAGTAAAACGATCGCATAGGACTATAACATCTAAAAAATACGTTACATGAACAAACTTTTATCGAAAAGCCCATTAATAGGATCTCAAATAAGCATTATTGATTTAGACGCAGGCCTAATAAAAACGGGCCTCATGGTAGAAGAGTCCGTAGCATATAGGAAAAAAAGGTTAAACCCTAACGAGAACCTAATATATATATTAATAATAAAATCGCGTAATACCTCTTCTCCGTCTTTGTTTCCTCATTTTTGCCGCCGCCACTTCATCTTCCCCCCGCAGGTACGATCTGTTTAACCTAGAAACTGTTGTCGTTCTCGATGAACAAACACATAGGAAGCTACAGAAGCATGTATTCTATATTAGATCTGTATTCATTATTCATTACTCATTACTGTTTCTTTTACGTGAAAGGTGTGTATAATGGTAGTCTCAGGTTTTTGGCTAGATTAGTTAATCTCCGTAAGATCGATCATAGGAAAGTAGTGAAGTTGATCTTATCTCATTTTGATTATTTAAGTGTTCATTTATACGAATGAACATTAGTTTTGTTTTTGCTCTTATCAGGTAAGTCAAAGCAGTTAGACAAAACTTAAAAGATGGGGCGTGTCCGAACCAAGACGGTGAAGAAATCATCACGTCAAGTGATCGAGAAGTACTACTCGCGCATGACACTAGACTTCCACACGAACAAGAAGATCCTTGAAGAAGTAGCCATCATCCCTTCGAAGCGTCTCCGCAACAAGATTGCTGGATTCTCCACTCATTTGATGAAACGTATCCAGAAGGGACCAGTTCGTGGTATCTCACTCAAGCTTCAAGAGGAAGAGCGTGAGCGTCGTATGGACTTTGTTCCCGATGAGTCTGCTATCAAGACCGATGACATTAAGGTTGACAAAGAGACTCTTGAGATGCTTGCTTCCCTTGGCATGTCTGATGTTGCTGGCGTCTCTGTCGTTGAGCCACAGGCTGTGACTACTGCTTTTGGTGGTAGGCCACAAAGAAGGTTCTAAAGGAGTCAATCGAGAGAACCCTTGCTCTTCTTATTATAAGTCTGTTTTGATTTAAGATTTATGCCGGAAGTTGAAATTATGGTTTTTGAGTTTTGATGTTCGTTTGCCCATGTGACCTCAAGATTTGAGTTATAAAGTTTCTACTTTCAGAAGTCATGCGTTCTTAGTTCTTATAAATTTACATAATTTGGTATGTATACGTTGTTTAACGGTATAATAACAGAACAGAGACAAGTGAAAGGTGGATCTACGGTGAGCTGCAATGAGTAGTGTCTATATGGGAACTACGATGATTCACTGGTCTAAGTGTCTGTGTTAGATCGAAGGTTCTGGTGGTGTGCTCACAGAGACATTGAAGAAGAAGGTTCCCACCTGACTGGATCATCATCACCATAGCTACTTTGATCAGGTTTCTGATGTGGCTTCTGAGGATGATGATGTTGATAATGTTAACTCTATTCTGGTCTTTATCTTACAAGTAATGAATAACGGTCATTTGACAAAGAAGATATCAAAATAATTTAGTATGTTTTCTTAATAAAACAGCAGTCAGAAACTCTCAAACCTCCCATCCATGCCTTAAAACAATTAATTTTAAAATATAAAATACTGAAAATAAAAATTTGGCTAATACGTACGTTGCATGATATGTTAATAAAATCATATCAAATATAAACATGTGATTCGTAAACGTACGTTTCACAAGTCACATGTTATGATGCTTGTATAGCAAATAAACATTCATACACCAACTTAATCATAATGTCGGAAGACGTATAGTTTTCATCCATCTTTGTTAAGGTTAGGATAAGAACAAAATAAAAAGCATTAATAATTACTCAATCATGTGATGTATATTATGTTATAAATGTTTATGAGTAGAAAGACCTACACAGAAGGAACAATGTCAATTTGGCATGGAAAGGAGCAAAAATACAATGGATCTCTCACTTTCGTACCTTCTTCCACTTAAGATATGTATAAATGATAGACATATCTTGCAAACTATTATCAGTAGGTTTTCACTTGATCAATGCTCATGGATATAACTTGTGGAATGTACGAGTGTATAAACAACTGCAAGCGTATTTATTTTGAACAGAAAGTATATTAAATTATTCGAAGCAAACAAACCAATGAGGTATATATTAGTTATGTGACATGATAATTGTAAGTTAATTCTAGCTACTTATTTATTAGAAACTCATATAGTAGGGTGATATTATGGTAGGATTAGTTGCTGATGTCTACACAATTAAATACAAACCATTAGGGTCAACGGGGTACATATTGTTTCATTCATTGCTGGCTTTGTCTGTTGCTCGATAATGTGTTTTCATGCAATCTTGATAATCATATCATAAGTCAAGTCGCTTGTAATTGTACTTTCTTTTATTCGTCTTTTAAGTGATCCTATATTTTTAAAATTCTAATCTCGATGAATTATTCACCAAAACTTTAGTTTTTTTTCTTTTCAAAAATTTAGTTTTTAATTTGTAAATCTGGTAGAAACATATGAGTTGTTGATAATAGGTATAAGCAAGAAGTCTCTAGTTCGACTTTAGTATTTGAATGATAAGATACAAATTCTTAACCACATTTAGCCAACCGAACTGATCAAATCTGTTCTGTTACCAAACCACACTAATGATTATGAACTGATTTAGCTCAGTATCATTCCTCTATGCCGATAAACTAACGTTAACAGGTTACTTGAGCTACACAAAGTAAAACCAGTTAATGCTCAGAAAAACACTGCTGTTAAACGTTTGTTGTTTAGTATCGATCGATCTCTTTGTAACTTTTATCAGTTTCTGTAATCATGATCCAACCTCTATACTTCTCATAAAGTATTGTTAGTCTAATTATTTCGACTGTGGTTTGTATTACAACAAATAATTTATCAATTTATGCGCCTTAGACCTAAAGATGATTATGTGGGTTGGTAATGATTTTTTTAAAAAAAGATGTTATGAAAGACTTAATAAAATTATTGACATTTATCAAATCAACCTAACTATGTGTAATAATTAGTGAATAGTCAACATCAACACCAACAATATTGAAGGTAAATTTCCTAAAATACTTTATGGTGTTGGATAAAAAAGTACATATAGTTTCAATCACCGTTTAGTTGTTGAGAAGTTACTATACAACTAAGATTTCTACAACTGCGCATGGCATTTATTATACTTTTACACTGTTTAAAAAATCTCGAGAATGACTATAGATAAAAATATCGAAAATGTAATTTGTATACTCAAATATATTTGAAGTAAGTGGGAGAAAATACTCCTTTCTAAAATGTATAACCCATAGAAGATCTAAGAAACAATTAATATTTGCGTGATTCAACGGTACCCTCTTCAATTCCTCACATGAGTTTTGCACCCTATCTCTCTCACAGACATTTTGTTTTCTTCTATATTCCTATATGTATCCCAAAAATTATCCAATGTATCACGCAAATTAAGGGAAATAGAAAATAAAATTCCCAAAAGACAAAATGATGAAGGTGTTGGTAAATAAAGTTAAAAATGTTCGTAAATGAAATGATGTCTTTATTTCACAACAGTGGGTTTGAACATCAGATTGGCTATCTTAATATTTTTCTACTCCCAGTTTGTATCTCCCGAACTCTAGAATATATTGACTCTTCAAGTACATTCTTCTATAATATTGATCGACCATTATTTTTCTACTAAAAGAGAAGATCTGTCTAAGAATTCCACAATAAACTCATAGGCATGTTAGTGTACATTATATATGTGTAAGTTTTTATCGAGAAAAACATCTTTTATTTCACGCACGCACATTATATAGATGGGTCGTAATTTACAGATAACATGTTGACCGAGATAATATTATTAGTAGAACAGAAATTATAGCCGGTACATAGCCTCATGGAAACGTCAAAACTGACTGCAAAATTTCGTGCGAGTTGGTTCTGTCATGTAATGTTATAAACATATTAGTATCCGATATCGGGATTTGTATTCTGCAACAGTTTCTTGTAAGCAATCGTTTTAATGCTTCGGGTTCTGCACAATGCTTTGTCATTGGCTCGGGACTAACATTTGATGTATACGGAGTAGGGCTGGGCATTTTATCCGTTATATTTGATTCGATCCGTTATTCGTTTCGATTCGATCCGAAAATTCCGGATATCCGTAAACTTTCGAATCAAAGCAAATACTAAAATTCAATATCCGTTAAAATCGAAGCAAATCACAAATATTAAAATTTTGGAAAACGAATATCCGATCCGATCCGTAAATATATAAATATATGTATATTTTGATTATATTTAAAATTTTAATTGTACAAAATTATATATTTAGCACATGATTTTGAACAATTCTATTCAAATTCTTACTTATATAAAAGTATTACATAAAAAGAGATAAAATATTTTTGACAATTATATTTTTTTCTTAAATTTTGTGTTATTATAATTGTAACTTAAACTTTAAAAAACTACAAAATCTATAAATTCACTAGTTCTTTTAAGATTTATTTTATATATCATGCAAAAAATATTTTTGCAAAGCAAATTTGTATCAAAATCTTCAGATTATTTGTACTAATTAAAATGGATGAGATATCCGTAAATATTCGTAAATATCCGCAAATATCTATTTATTTTCCGGATATCCGTTTTTCCGGATATCCGTATTTTTTCGAAGCAAAGCAAATACCAAAATTACATATCCGTAACATTCGAAGCAAATCACAAATACCTTAAAAAACCCGGATATCCGATCCGTGCCCACCCCTAATACGGAGTACCATTTTTTCTCTTCTATGTGTATTTGATTTGGCTTGTTCTCAAGCTCAATTGAATGCTATTGTTGTGTGTCTATACATAGAAGTATAACATTATCACATTTTTTTCAAAAAAAAAATTATATCACATCCTATATTCAAATTTAGATACAGCCATCATCATGTTTACATGTTTTGTTTAGTTACTTTGAATTTACCTCTCCCACAACCAATGGAGCTAGCAAATGTCTTTATATGAGCTATTCTCTCTGTATTTTAAAAGAAAAAATTGATGTTTAAGAATTTATTCACATATTAGTAAACATTAAATATATTTTTTTTTTCAATCTATTAATTCTTAGTCTTGCTTTGAGTTTTGTTTGGTTCCCAATAAAATTACATCGTTTATATTTTTTAGATTTTAAATTATAATTTAAAGTAAATGCATAATTAAAATGTAAGAAAAATAATATTTTTAATATGATGTCAAAAAAAAAATTTAATATAAAGAAAACTAAAACATAAAAATCTTTTGTATACAAATTTGGTTGCCACACAATATTGAATTTTCTTAAACTAGTAAATCGTTTCATAAATGTATAAAATATTGTAATTTCATTTTACGTTACTCGAGAAAATGATGTATATATAAATCATTTTTGTAATAACTTCTGATCAGTTATTAGTTTAGACTTTAGACTTAATAAGTAAACGTACTTTAGCTGTTGCAAATGTAACATTAAATATTTTTTAAAAATATTCAACTACCAGAAGGAAAATAAACAAAAACACACACATGACCTGACCCACCAGTCCTCTCCTCGGCCTCTTATATATCATTCCCTCCAAGTCTTCTCCCTTCCATTAACTGCCATTGCCAACTCAAAAAAGCTTTACAAAAAAACTTTAAACTCAATGGGGAAACCAAAGATGAAGCTCTCATCTCTGTTCAGAGGAAGAGCCGGAGGATTATTGGCCGTTCCTCTCTGCTCCAACGCGAAAACACTTTCACTCCGAGTCGGAGACGACATGCTCAAGACGGTTGATATATTAGAGGCCGAAACGCCTGAGTCATGGTTCACTAACTCGTCAGAGACAGCGAGTCACTCAACCGAGTCGGAACAAGACCTAGACGCGGAGTCTCTGGAGATGGTTGTTAAAGGAGTGGTTAGATCAGAGCGGTTGTTCTTCGATCCAGGAGTCACGAGTTCGATCCTGGAAGAGAATAACCAGAAATTGACTAAACAAAGCCCATTAACAACTATTAAGGCCCAAACCACTAAACCGATCGTATCAGCGACTGTATCGCTACCGATTGATGAGATAAGCGTCCCAGTGGTGATGGAATCGGAGGATCCGTACGGAGATTTCCGACGATCGATGGAGGAGATGGTGGAGAGTCACGGCGAATTGGCTAACGACTGGCGGAGCTTGGAGTCGATGCTCGCGTGGTATTTGAGGATGAACGGGAGGAGGAGCCACGACGTAATCGTTTGTGCTTTCGTTGATCTTCTCTCTGGACTATCTGATTCCCGTGCAGGAACATCGCCGGTGACGGATTCGGCTCGTTACTCGACGGCTGTATCGTCTTTGCCGTCGTCGCCGTTATATTCATCGTGTCAACGTCAGACGGAAATCGAAGAAGAAGATAGACGGAGCTGTTGAGATTATTGTTTTTTAGTTTAATCTCCTTTTATTGGATTTAACTTTTTTTTTGGATTAATGTACAAAGTAATTTAACGGTTGACTTAATAATAAGTTAATATCTGTATGGTCGTGAGAGAAAGTCAAAACTCATAGAAACTCAGCAAAAACGCATACCAAATAGGTTCAGTTATTAATTTTGTAAACACAGTTCTCAAAAAGATATTTAATACTAGTATTGACTTTTTGTTCTGAAACGATGAAAACACAACCTCTTCAATCTCATTCGACATCTACGCTAATATAAAATTTATTTAAAAGTTCTACTAATTCTATTTTTCAATGAGTAATTTTGTAAATAAAATAAAATATTTCTTTTTAGGAGGTCTTTTTAGGAGGTCTATGAAGCAGATTACTCTGAGTCGTGGAGTAATTGTTGTGGTCCAATATATACAATGGGATTATGATTAAGTAACGTTGGATCCAAGTAGTGATTAAGGGTAATACTAGACTATATCATTGTATCTGTGGTATAAAATCTTGTGGTCAAAACTTGTGTATTCAGTTTATTGGTGAAATGAATGTTGATGATGAGTTTTAAAATAAAATAAAAATAAATAAACGTTTCTTTCAAATTACTATTTTGAAATTTGTACATTTTTCTTAGAAAAGTGTATCTTATAGGAATATTTTAATCATCAAATTTGACATGTTATCTACATTTGATTTGACACTTAAAATTATCATCACTTGTGTACCAAACGGAGAGAGTATCTATTCATGTGCAAAGTCAATAAAAGCGTTTCTAAAACAATGAGAAGTCATTTTCCCTTGTGTTCGAATGCGATTTGGGAGGGGCTTAATTTAAAATGATTTAATTGATGGCTCACATAGACGTATGTAAAAGAACTATTCAAAATGTATGTATAAATATACTTGTTACAAAATAATTCATATTTATGATAATTTGAATTTAAAAAAGGATACTGGATTTTCGAGGATGCATTAAAAAAGAATGTTGCTCTATAATGAGTTTTCTCTTGTTCATTATTATTGTATCATTTCTCCTCCATTTCACATAATTGTTTTTTTAGAAAGACCATAATTGTTCTAACTTAAGAAACACTTTTACATAGGGCTGAATCGCTGATCCTTAGATGAATGCATCCTATACGAAATAGAAAAAAAAATGATAACACAAATGTGGTGTTACATGCACATCCAAATCATGAAATCTAACAGATAACGACCACTATGAAGAAAATCTAAGATGAAGAAGAAGAAAGTTTATCAAGCATAATTTTTGCTATTATTCAAACTTTTTTAAAGGTTTCAAGATTCTTATGCCTGACTTATCGTATAACAGTATAATACGACTGAGAGTTGATACATCTCCTCAACTGATAAAACTGACGTGGTTGGGAGAACACAATACTTGTGAATGAAGCAACTCTTTATTCTTTCTTTGTAATATAAGAAACATATGGATGACCTGAGACTAAAGAAGAGATTTTCGATGAACAGAAGACATAGCCGCAAAACTAAGAATGTCCATTGCATAACGCCAAAGAAAATGACTAAGAATTGAAGAAATTCAAATCTTATTTATATTGCAGACCAAGAAACTCTAATGGATATTCTTTCAACCAATTCAGAAAGAGATCATCAGAGAGAAAAGAAAATTAATCAATGGCAGCAAGACAACAACCAAAAGGAACAGGCTTGGGGGTTCAGTATGTGGATCTTGTCCCCAAATCCGAATGGAAAGAACAACCTGAAGCCAATATTCTCACCATTGATCTTCCAGGTTTGTAAACAAATTAAATATATTAGTTTGAGTCCTTGTGGTGGTTTTAGTTCTGATGTGAACTGTTTTTTTTTAAAAAGGTTTCACAAAAGAGCAAATAAAGGTAACCTTTGTGCACACCACAAAGATGATAAGAGTCACTGGAGAACGTCCCCTGGCTGATCGGAGATGGAGCCGTTTTAATGAAGTGTTCAATGTCCCACAGAATTGTCTAGTGGATAAGATCCATGGGAGCTTTAATAACAACACTCTAACAATCACCATGCCTAAGGAGACGATTACAAAGATGCCTAATCTTCCAGAAACTCCTAAGACTGTGGCTGAGAGGGTGGAGAAGCTAGAGGAGAAGAGGCTGTTGGAAGTAGCTAGAAAGAAGGAAGAAGAGGCTGAGAAGATTAAGAAGCTTCTGGAAGAGAAAGAGGGGATTATTAGGAAACTGCAAGAAGAAGCTAAAGCAAAAGAGATGGCTGAGAACAGGAAGCTGCAAGAAGAAGCTAAAGCAAAAGAAATGGCTGAGGCAAGGAAGCTTGAAGAAGAAGCTAAAGCAAAAGAGATGGCTGAGGCAAGGAAGCTACAAGAAGAGGCTAAAGCAAAGAAGCTTGTGGAAGAAGCTGCACTAGAGAAGAAAAAGGCTGTTGATGAATCTGTTACAAAAGAGAAGAAGCTTCAAGAAGTGGACTATAAAAAATCCGTGTCTGAAAAAGTAAGCGAGGCTGTGAAATCAGCAGAAGAAAAATTAGGTTACGTGGTGGAGAAGGAAAAGAAAATAAGGAAAGGGATAATGGAGAAAATAAAGGGAAAAGAGTTAACAAGCGAAGAGAAGAAGTCAATGGTGAATGTAGGAGTGGCTACTCTGGTTCTGTTTGCCCTTGGAGCTTACGTTTCTTACACCTTTTGCTCGTCTTCTTCCTCTTCCACATCGTCATCTTCTTCATCTCCTACTTCTTCTTCATCACCTTCTACTAAACCAGAATGATCTGTTCTAAAGAAGAAGTTGTGAGAAGCAGGGCTATTATACTTTGTAAATGTGATATATATTCCGAAATATAATAAAGTTATATTGATCGTGAAAGAGTTTGTTTTTGTTTATTTCTTTTGGCATTGTCTAAGAAACATACAATCGCTATGGTTTAATTTAACTATATACTTTCACACACCACAGAGATGTGTTGTTGTTGTTGTGCATGTTCTATTACAAATACCGCCTCTCAGCACAAGTTAGTAGATGTACCTTGGCCAGAGCTGGAGCGATTTTCAGTGTCAAAGCTGCATCACTAGCTGACATGTTATCCGAACAACTCATTACCCGATATTTAATCTGAGAAGTCTGAATTATATGATGTTTTCAAAATTACTCAAATACCATAACCGAATCAGAACCGAAATATTCCTAAATCTCTTGAACCGAAAATCAAGCGACCTGCCAACCAACATCTTAAGCAACGAAATCCAACTATTTATTTTTCTTCTCTTTTTATCTTGGTTGATCATAGTAGTACTCCATCTTTTTTAGTTAGGTTGTTCGATGAGACTTGATCAATGTGAACATTAATGACATTTTTCTCATTTTCCCCTCTTTGTTTGAGGAATAGAGTTTGTTGGATTGTAGTGTAACGAAGATTACATAATCTCCTGCTGTAATGTTTTGATTTTGTTGTAACATACGCACCAGTTTTCCTTTGTAGATATTTTAGTTAATCAATTCCCACTTCAATGCCTAATAAAGTTGATTTTAGCTAGCAAAGTACAAAAGTTCACTGCCAGCAAATAAGAAATTGACTTGTACCTAATGTAATACTTCTGTGAAAGTAGTTGCGTAGACAGAAGACAAATCAGTATTTGTAAGTTTATATTTTTGAAGGCTATTTTCGATGCACAAAATTCAGCAAGCCATCAACGTCTAAACTTCTCAATTTAGTTTTTTTTTTTCAGTTGGCCTTTTATTGTTCTCAGTTGGGTTCTTTCATTTTTTTCTTCTCAAAACAAATTATGATTGAAATATATGTAGTTGAAAAGTTTGTGGTTGTGAAAGTATTCAAGAAATAATTTGAGAAGAAGGGTTTTTAATGATCAAATTTTGTACAATTTTTGTATGGTGTATAAGATCTTAGGGATGAGAATAAGAGTTCGGTAATAACATTAAATGAAAGAAGTTTAACTGATGTCAAGAGTGATGAAAGTAATGCGAACTAGAGTTGAACTAATAATGCTTAATCTTTGTTTTCTTCATAGGCGAGTATTTTTATAACCGCCAATTCTTAATAATATGCTATAACTGCCCCTTCTTAATAATATGTTATAACCGCCCATCTTAATTATTACATCATGCATGATTGACCAGTTTTTTGTAAACTTAATTAACCTCACCATAATGTTGAACTCATTCACACTAGCATCTCTCCCCCCCCCCCCCACACCTTATCACAAACCAAACAATATNTTGAACTCATTCACACTAGCATCTCTCCCCCCCCCCCCCACACCTTATCACAAACCAAACAATATTATTTCTATCTCTCTTAACTTCTTAAAACAATGAGTGACACTGAATAGTCTTCCTATGCCAATGTTATAGCCCTTTGGGATGCAGAAAACTCACCAATACCTGAAGACAAAATTCTTGGTCTTTGGGCTAATATGGAAAAATCTCTTCAAAAACGCAACAAAAATTTCAAACTACTCGAAGTAATTGCTTTTGGTGCCAAAAAGCCTCAAAATTTTCCTCTTAATATGAAATTTAAGAAGCTTCCAGCTGTCACTATCCCATGCGAAGTTGACCCACAAGACCAAGGTTGCTACGGGTGGGTTGTAGATTCGGCTTCGAGCAGTGGTGATAAATTTTTTAATCAATGTTTTCTTCAATTGGATTTTAAAAAATGTATATCAGTTGTCTTCTTTTCTTCTTTCTTTTTTACAGTGAGACCCGAGAGAAACACATACACTGCTGATCTACAAATTGTGATAAACGTTTATAAGACGTTTATCAAACAGAAGTTTAAGGATGTCTTGATAATCGTCGGAGATGGCAATTTCGATAACCTTTTGAGGAATTTTTTCAAACACAAGAGTTTAAACCTCATGTTAATGTACCGTACCCCGATGAAGGGAGTGAGGATATCAAATCTGAGCCACACTTAGCTTTCAAATGGACTATTGAAGGATATCCTGATGCTCGTGAGCTGATGATAAATGGAGGAAGTCCAGTTCGTAAGAATGTGGGTCTAGGTAGGAATGTGGGTTGCTAAGGTTTATTTGTGTTGTGTGTGAGCTTAATCAATCTGTGTGTTTTTAAGCGTGTTTATTTTTATGTTTTCTCAATATTTCTTGTTTGGCAATATTATGTGGGTCTAGGTAAGAATGTGGGTGGCTACGGTTTCTTTGTGTTGTGTGTGAGTTATGTTTATTTTTATGTTTTCTCTATGTTATTGTGCGTGGCAATGTTATTGAAAAAAAATGTTTAAGAGTTTATGACCATGAACCATTACGATATGGTAAACCTAATTTGTATAAGATCAACAAAGAAAAACAATAAATATCTAATTAGCACATTTACTCTAAGTGATATCCTATTTGGTTATTAATATCAAAATTAATCAATTCCCACTTCAGTGTCTGATAAATTTGATTTTAGCTAATTGAAGTACAATAGTTCACTGCCAATAAATAAGAAATTGACTTGTACCAAATGTAATACTTTTGTGAAAGTAGTTTCATAGATAGAAGCCAAGTCAATATTTGTAATTTTATGTTTTTGAAGACTATTTTCAATGCACAAAATTCAGAAAGCTATCAAGGTCTAAACTTCTCAATTTAGTTTTTTTCAGCTGGACTTTTATCGTTTTCAATTGGGTTCGTTCATTTTTTCCCAAAACAAATTATGATAGCAATAGATCTAGATGACAAGTTTGTGGTTGTGAAAGTATTCAAGAAATAACTTGAGAAGAAGAGTTTTTAGTGATGAAATTTTGTACAATTTTTGTATGGTATATAAGATCTTAGGGAAGAGAATAAGAGTTTCGGTAATGATATTAAATGAAAGAAGCTTAACTGATCAAAGAATTTTTTTTCCCAAGAGTGATGAAGGTAATGCGAACTAGAGTTGAACTACTAATGCTTAATCTTTGTTTTCTTCGTAAGCGAGTATTTTTCAACAATTATTCCATGTATATTTAAAATTAATTTTAAGAGATATTATCTTTAATCTTAAGAGATTAAATATTATAAAAGACTGAATCGAATATTAGACATGCATATCTTCATAGATGTTCCTACTATAAAGTAGGTTACATTAAAAAAAAAATATAGACTAACGCACAAGAAGCATTCTAGATGGCATACCCTTGATCAACTTGACCCATGTAGCTGTGTTCAATGTCATCCCTAATTCATTAATATAACCGTGTTTTAGTGGTACATTACCACAGAACGAAAACAAAACGGAATACAATCAATAAGGACAATGAAACAAAAAAAAAACTTCTAAAAAAGTAAGCACATCTTTGCTCTTGTTCATGTAGTGCATATTTCCAAGTAAATTTATTCACGAATGAAGAGAGGCTCAAGCAAACATAGCTAGAACAACAACAACAACAACAAAAAATTCACCACAGATATGTTTGATTCTACAAGAAATCAGAGTTTCAATGTATATATATGAGTCCCCAAAATGCTTAAACTTACCAACATAGCTCTTATCATTCAGAGATGCAAGGCAAACACAATATAATAAAATCATCTAAAAATAAATGTAGAAGCGACTCTTACGAACCATGGGATGGGAAGAGGAAATCGCCAATAGCTCGCCTAGTTCACAGTTTAATTATACAGCGCTTCTTCAAACATATTACAAACCAGAATACTCTAGAGATGCTTTTGGAGACTGCATCTGGTCTAAGTTCCCAAGCACTATTCTGAAGGTCTAGATAAAACAATCCAAGACCTTCGGATCAAGCATGCCCTTGTATAATATGGTTTGATTGTGCAGTGAACATAAATAGAGTTCACTTCCCCAACTCTCAGTAGCCACCACCCTTTTAATTAATTTCCGACAGATGTAAAATTTCTCTTTGAATGTCATCAGTACTACTACCTAATGGACTATTAAACACTGATGTGGAATTCTGATTCCAAATCAAATAATCTAATGGATGCTAGTCGTGGGTTGACTTGTAGCAGTAAGAATGTTCTATGGCGACCGTCTAAGTGGTGAATCAGTCATAATTGATTTTGTTAATGCGATTAGTTAACCTCTATATATATATACTAGGATAAGACCCGCGCCTTGCGCGGGATGAAGCTATTATTTTTATTATGTTTTGAAAAATGAAACAATAGTTCTGTTTCATTCGGATTATAGGTGCTTAATCCGGATATCGGGTTTCGGTTCGGCTCAATTTTTTGTCCGATTTTTTAGTATTTCGATCATTAAAATATAACTACTATTCTAAATCTATATGTACTACAGTTTAATTTGGTTTATATACCATCGGTTTTCAGTTTATTCAATTTTATACCAAAAAACATAATTATTTAGTTTGAGATCATATTATATATTATACAAATATATAATATGATCATATTTAGAGTCATATTGCCACAGGGTCATTTATTAAAAAATATTATATATTTAAATAAAAGAAAAAAACAAAAAGACTTCTATCATCTAATAAAATGATCAAATCTAGAATTAATATCAAAAGACTAAATTTTGAAAAGAAAAAAAAAACAGAAGCATGAAAGAAAAGTTTTTATATTCTTCCATATTTAGTGTTCATCAAACCAATATGTCTTTGATTGAACACAACTCTGTTTGTTTAAAGATAAAAAAAAATTGTAAAGAATTTCAACTAATTGTTGTCCATCAAATTTATAATCTTTACTTCAATTTAGTTACTGTTAAAAAAGCAAAAGATCA